>UZAF01017543.1:14123-45286 GCA_900617895.1 Haemonchus placei
GAGGAACCTACAATTATCCTTACTAGTAATTGGCACGGCTTTAGTATTTCACTGATCCCTAGGAGTGATAGTTATTCAGGTTGGTATTTTATATTGCTTNTTTTTTTGTGAAATAGAATACATCTCCATCAGGAAAAAAGGCTCAGTGGTTAAAGATCTATGCTGGAGGCTCTGTTTTTTTTTATAAAATTCCTGAACTTCTGTTAGTCAGGGAAAGGAAAGATCCCAACTAATCACAGGAGATTTTGCAATTTTTTAAAAAATTTTCCGCTACTTTTTCCGCTCTCATAGGTAAAAAACTAGACAAACACAAAGAGCCTTAGATCAGTTTGTCGCGACTTACTGTTTTCATTTTTTTTCTCTACAGAGTGTTGCCCTGTGGGGACGATCAATGACTATATTTTGGCCCCTTCTCTGTCCTTTTTCACCCTTTCCCAATTTCACTTGTCATATGAAGATGAACTGTCCACCAGGAAGGAGTCACTTTGCTGTGAAGGAGTTTGCAGGGTATGAAACGAGGGGTAGAAGAGGAAAAACATATTCGCAGTAGGAGAGATCTAATGTTAGGTGGATCGTCGTTGTTTCCTCGACTGGTTGTGGATGTCCCATTGGCATCGATCACCCCACGAGTCTGAGCAGAGTTCAAACTGAAGAATTCGATTGTATCGTGTAGAGTATGACCACAACATATGCGAACGTCATCATAATATTTTTTCTTTAGAAAAGACCTTCGATAGCTCGATGCCATTCCCATTAGCATTGTCTAACACATGACATTTTTAAGGGCACCATTTCAGAAAATGTAGAGGGAATTATCGCATTTTGTTATCGATAAAGATTAACCATTATGGAACATTCATAAATGGCAAAAAGGACGTTCTTATGACCATGACTAATGCATAGCTGTTCTCAGTTTTCGAAATCGCTTTTTCTAGGATGAAATGCTCCCTTCTTCCGTTGCCCTTCACCTTCCTTTAGAACGCTTGAAAGAGTATTACTCGAGATCATGTGAGAATATATGACTTATACTTGCTATTGAGGTACGATACAGCCTCCTGTAATGCTCCGTCCTCTGTGGGTTAGGCCGTGTATCTGTCATCAATTCAAAAAACAGTGATTACATTAGTAGGCATATGCTATACATCCATTCAGTGGTCTTCGAAACAAGTTTTGCTTTGACTAACCAGTCCTACGGGATGGAAAAAGAGTTGGCTTGTCCTGGAGAAGCATGTTCGTCAGCTACTCCTCGTATCACTTGGGTATCACCGACTCAGCCCTTTGCTATGCTCTTCTGTTGCCTTCGATTCTTCCTTAGACAATTACGGCGTTCATGTAACTCCATTCGGAGCCAGTTAGGAGTTTCACGGTTTTTTGTGAAGAATTTAGAAGGATTTTCATATCGTTTATCATCTGTCATCTTAATTTTCCGCTCGTCAGCGGTCGTCTTTGAGAAGTTCTCTGATTTTTTTTAGAAAGATTTTGTTCTTCTTCGAGACACTTATTCACTCATTTAATTGCATTTTCAAGGATTCCTTTTTTCTGTTGTGAAGCGTTCCGCTTTGTTCGTCGGTTTTTTTTTCTGGTCGGTACTCCGAAAGCATTTCACCTTGCAGAAAACTCGCCTCGTCCATGCAGCAGTCGAAGAAGTTGATGTGAAAAGGAAGCGATTAGATGTGAACGATGTCTTCGGCTAATGAGGATAGATTGGCGACCAGTGATGGATCGCATGTACGTTTCAGCCAAAAACCATTTTCTTTTCAGAATTTCGGCAGGCACAGAAGGTGGCTATCCCCTTAATCATTCCTCTGTTTTTGCCTGTCTCAGTCTTCTATGCGTATTTATTGCGCAAAAGTACTAATAACTGAGGGTTTGCTACCAGCCCTGGGCTATGGAGTTTTCGAGAGTGAACTTTCGTTTGTGGGCCTGGTATTTCAAAGGCATTCAGGGTAGGACCTCAAAAAAACTGGAAAGTTACCATTAGGGAAGATAATAGTCGGCTTTATAGGTAGTTTGAGTGAAATAGTTCGTGATTGCTCAATATTAAGTGTAATAACATATCGAAGGGGAAAGATATTACTCTGGGTAAGAATATTTTGAACAGACAGCGGGAATTGGGGGAGTGCATATGGCAGTTGACAATTATCTCAGGCTCACTTATAGGTCTTTTCTGTGTGAAGACAACGGTCGATCTAGGAAGGGATCAACTGGTAGAAGGCTTCAGCAAGTGTACACCGTTAAGTCTTGCCCGTGCTTTTGCGTTTTCACGAAAGGCTCATTCTGCGACAACTCGTCCACTCTCTTCGCAAACTCGCCGGTTCATCACATAAACTGATCATTTACTTACTACTAAATGTACGCCAAGCATTGATTCAAAAGCACCTCAGACGGAATGGATATGGGATTGCCAGATTCTTCAATCTGGTAGATACTTAGCCCAAGTACTTTGTGGGGATCGGGAGTTAACCTGCCAGAGAGGGAAGTAATATGGACTCCGGTCAGCAGTATTGGAGTTCGAGTAGAGCGCGCTTTGTTTTCGTGAGGCGACACTTTTTCGTGAGGTCGTTTTTGAGGTCTGCTGGGGAATTCCCCCCGGTTATTATTTTTTCTGATCGACTTCTATCCAAATCATCGTTTCAAATTCAGGGACAGAATATCGGTGGCGACCTGTCTTTGGCAAGGCTTCTGGCTGCAGCTGACCTTTTGAGGTAAGGCCCATGTGTATAATAGAAATCGTTTTCAGTAGTAGAATTGATATTGAGTGTGTAAGCGTTCCGTCGTTTTTCGATGAGAAACGACCTCAAAAATATTTACTTTGGTAATGTGTACACAGTTCTGTGAGGTCTATTTGTGCCTACCTCTTTCATCATTTCCGTAATGGGCGATATCGCTGATTTCATTGATTTTTTCCATTTCTATTTAATTTTCAATTTTTTTTTGTATTTTTCCAAACTGATTCGCCACGGAAATTGATGCACTTTCCTGAATTTTCAGCACACTGATGATTTATGCAGTAATTTGTAAAAAAATGGCAATGCACCCTGTCCTTTCCTATCAGTATTACGCCTCGCATCCGATCTTCATTGAACGTTGAATTGGTAGTTGACAGTAAATAAGGTCTACACATTAACCTACAGACTTTATTAATCACAGGTTCCGCAGAAATCCAGCAGGGATCGATTTTTGGAAGAAAGTACATCTGACCCTCGCTGCTTCTGAAATTCAGTTTTTAAGACGATGCAGGAAACATTAGGTGTAATTTGGAAAGAATCAGTGCATGTAGACGATCTATACAGAAGGAAGAGAGGAAGAAAAATTTGAAAAGTTGAATAAAAGTGTTTTTGGAAAGAGATAATCAAAGGATCTCTTCATTTGATAGGGAAGCCTACTCTACATCCTGCTGTTCAAATCAACTAATTTCTATCAGGTGATGCAGGCTCTGTAGACTTGTTACCGTATAGCTGAGTTATTTGAGTAACTATATTTTGACCCAATCAATATAGATCTTTGCTCCCAATCAATATTCAATATTTGCTAACTTTTACAATTTTTTCGGTGCTGATTTTGATTCTTTGAAACCTGATTTTTTCCTGATTTCCTCTAAAATTCCTCTAAAATCCGACATTTCACGTTCTCGTGCTCATATCGATTTGATTTGTTTGTGTGGTTGGGTATTCAATTTCAACAGACCCCATTCATCGTATATCGTCGGCTTTCTAGTGGTTTTCCGTATTTGTGCTGGCACCCGTGTCTCCGACATTGAATGACGTTTCCGTTGTCGGCAAAGAGCAGGGCTTCAATTTATACCTCTCCCGTAGCTTTGTCCGTGCTAATTATAGACGAAGCCTTTGTTTTCCCTTACACATCGTCGTTATCTCACTCTCTGGGAGGAACCTACAATTATCCTTACTAGTAATTGGCACGGAGTGATAGTTATTCAGGTTGGTATTTTATATTGCTTGTTAAAAACAATTGTTATCCTGTCCAATTCTTCGGAATTTTATCGGAATCGGACAGTTCTTTCTGATCAATGTCTTCGGAATGCGCCATGCATTGGACTTCTTCTTAGAATCGTAGCGGTATTCAAGTACCGGCTTGTCCTGTACAACTACATTGCCTCCCAGATATTACCCTCAATTTTTTTCGACATACCAAAGATACACCAAATAGGCGACTCAGCAAGGAGTGAACGCGCCCTGATTAGGATGCAGTTTACAATGGGTCATGACTTTTCGTTCGCCAAAGTTTTTTCCGCCGTTGAGGAGCAAAAGTCTCTGAGTAGGTCTGGTTTGACGTGCATCTACGTCACAGTACTAGGTTAGCAGTGGCGAGGACTAATCAGTTAAGAAGTGCATGTGTGCTGCAAACTGCTTAACATTTCCAGTGGCGCTCGATAGAATTAGGTTTGAAAACGTAGTTAACGTAGTCGAGTTAGGCTCACTGATTGTGGGGAGACTACGAAAAAAGCAAAAACGCCCTAAAACTCATTTTCTCAGAGCTTTGCTACCCAGATCGCCATTTATTTTCCAAGAAGATTATTCTTTTTACTTCTCGATGTATTCCCAAATCGAGCACTTTTTTCAATCCGCGCGCCTCATATCCATGAGTAATCGACCGCATTTTTGAAAGAAGTCATTTCCTTCTGATTGATAGACTCCTACTAGTAGCGGAAGTTTTTATAAGCTTACCACATAGGTGCGCATGGATATGAAGAGTTCAATAGGGGATAGAAGACTTCCAGTTGATCGAAGGCTGTCCTCTGGTGGTCCTCAACATTTCTTTTTTCTTAATAAGTAGTCTTTGTCTTGAAGATATGTCCAGATTCGCGTACGATGTTTTGGGAACTCTCTGTTTACTGTGTTCGTGATTCCATAGATGTTGTTCAAACTATACCGTGCAAGATCTTACTAGGGTGGATGGTTTGACCCGAACTTCGTTCAAGCCGGTTATGGAGAGCTTTGCTGATATTTTGGCGAAATTTGAGAACGAATGTGACAATCTTACTGAAAAAGAAACTGAAGAAGCTGTTTAGGAGTAAATTTCATATGGGTCTTGCTCTTTCGTGACCCGGTCTTATGTGGCTCTATACTGTATTGGTACCGGTGAACGCTACCCTCAATCCTTAACGAAGTTATCTCAAGAGTAAGCTCCATTTTTTGGAAAACCGCGAAATTTTCGTGAAAATCCCACTAATGATCTCAAGTTTCTAAGGGGAAACTCACGACGGCCTTAACTGGTTTATATGGCGATCTCGGCGAGTAATCTCGACGCAAGGACCAAAGAGTAATCGCTGTGTCATTGACATTGGATAAGCCGTAGGGGATTAATGGGGTGAGTGATGAATCGGAGCGCTGAGACGGCTAGGAGTATTTCGGGTCATCTTATAGCTCAAGTAAAGCTTTCCAATTCGCAGTATGAATTCTCTGTACACAAAGTTCATCGAATTAATAGGGATGTGTTTGATGCTATGGTTCGTGAAGTGGTCGGGATAGCTTCAAGAACACTTCCCAGTACTTCAAAAAATTACTCCGTGATATCTTGCGTTCTATTTTCGCTCGTGCGTTGTGTGGTATGCTTCTCATTGTTGTTAATCGTTGGCGAAAATGGGACTGTGGCAAATTTTGACTCTACTTCTACCTTTACTGGATTATCTTAGAGGAAGTTCCCCAAGCATAGCCTACTTGTAGTCTTTCCTGTGTCGGTGAAGTAGTGCCAGGCCTGGCGGTTTGGATAAAAATGTTGGTCCACTCTGGTCCAAAGGATCGCAATGAAGACGTACTTACACATACGAAGCAGGAGATGGTTCCTGAGTGCAAGACGAACACGTTGGGCATATCGTATAACGAGGAACTGGATTACGTGCTTTACTTACACCTCACCCGGTTGCTTTTTGGTGTAGAGCGAACCTGGTAAATGTGTTTCTTTGGTAATGGGACTCAGGATGGACTTGTGGTAACAAAAATATCACTGTGGGAATTTATGGAGCTTTAGACAGGCTATGAGAGAAATATAGGGAAGATATTTGGCAGTGTAGGGGGTAGATATTGCAGTGGGTCAAGTATTCAGCTTCACACTTTGGTACGAGAAGCGTGATACATGGGAGAAGCAGGATAGGGGTTCTGTATCGAGGAGAAATAGTCCTTGCAATCAAGTTCCATTCCGGAGTATTCTCACTCCGTCCATGCCCACATTTCAATAGACCTATTGAGTCACTGGGCTTGAGTCACTATGAGCACATCGACTGATATGACCACTGTTACGTTTTATTTAAGTTTTCTCCTAACACCTTCCGCTGTTCATTTCCTCTAGCCTTGGCCAGTATTTGGGTGGCTGCTTCAGCAGTTAAGACGAAGACGCCTGCCTTCTCCTCATTATTCTGCTCCGTCCACTGTTGAATTACTACCAATTATTGGCTGATGACTTCTTCATTTATTACTATCACGATTTATTTCCTACTATTATTTATTTGTTTATTACTGTTGTTTAATTTATTAGCTTATTCATTTGTGTCGCTGAATTTATTATATAATCTTTGATAGGTTAAAATGTCTATTCCATAGTTACTACGGATGCGAACTGGCCAGAAACGCTGCGTTTCGCATATAACGTTCTTGGTTTCGAACCAAGCTCAGGCTAGTCAACTAGTTTCAGTCCCCTTAGATGGATTGATTCCAGCAACGGAAGAGGATCGGGCACTTTGGCGGCACTTTGACTTTGTTTTCCAAGATGGGCTACAATCTGGTTGTGAAATAATGCACTTATGAAAACAAAAGTGAACGTCAAGGGCATGGCGTGAACTTCCTTGGAATGCACTGGTGCGAAAAATGTGGGCGTGTAAGCCAATAAACAAGCTGACTTTTCACGACACGATTCACTTCTTGAGGGTAGCGCTGTGGAGTTTTGGATGCGGCGTATTCCCTTTGTTCCGATTAATCAGGTAATGATTCGGCTTTGCTCTCACGAAGGTTCTAATTCCCAGCTTGAACCCGAAAAAGAAGGATTATGGTTGAACATGTCGCACTGTTGTAAAGTTATTAGAAGGCTTAATAACTCCGAGGCTATAGCACCAGTGATGGGGTCTCTGGCGTTTCGAGCGCCATCTGAACCTACAGGGTTGCTCACAGTCTGGAGCTAATGGTAAATATCATTAGCTGCTCTCGAAAATATAGCATTAACTGCACTTAGCGCCTGTTTGCTTATATTCCAGAGCTTCCTGTGAATGGCTCTTCGGGTTTGATTGTGCGAAGGCTTGTGCATGGCGTGTCCGGTTCATTTCTGATCCTGACAACCTTGACTGTACAGGCTAAGTACCCTGTCCAGGCTATTGTACAGGGTACATTAGAGGTTAGATTGTTGGTGGAGATCCGCATCTGGGGAATCCCCTATTGACGTGAAATCCGAAAATTCTCAAACATCATGTTCTTCGTAGCGCATTAAAGACCATGTTTTCGTCGGATATCCCGCAACAAGGGGGTGGGCTCTAAGCCAGATGTTCATTGCCGTCTTCTGCACCTTCCACCTTCCCTCACCACANTCTCCAACCTCTCTCATGTTTTCTTCTTGGAAATTGGATTAATCAGGGGATTTCATCGATAGGGACTTGTCTGTTTTGCGTAAGAACGAATCAAGGCTCTTTTACGTGGACATCTTTCTTTTTTTCTCGGGCTAGTAAGTTCGGCTCGGACCAGCTTTTGATCCTATCACTAGGAAGTAATCGATCTCATACAAAGTTAAGGCATTGGGACAGTTGAATCAATCCGTAGGGCAATAGACCTTTGAACAACTGGCTCGTCGGCACGCATCCTCAAAGTTATAAATGGCTGGTTACATAAATATTTATTCTTGTTCAATATATTCTTTCAGTCTTCTCTGACTCACCGCACTGTCGGAAAAGTTCTTCGCCACTAATTTGCCTATGGTGTAAAATTTTTATGAGCTGCAACTGGGTGATTCACTGGGAATTGTTACCAACAAGTTCTATTTTTACGGCCGAAGTCTACTGCGCTCATAAGTGCTGCCGCCTGACGTAGTTATAAACAAGGTTCACATTGTTCATGACAATGCCTTCCTTGATGTGGGGTGGTCCAATGGATACTTCTGAGTTGAGGATGACATATTCTGCCTACCCACCGTATTCACCAGAACTAGCCCCCTAGGCTACCATCTGTTTTTGTCGCGATCAATTCATCTGATGGGGAGGAAGCTCAGCGACCGGAATCCGCTTGAAAACTGCCTTCGCTAGTTTTGTGCTTTAAATTCCTAGGGTTTCTACAGAAGCGGCTGTGGTACACTATTCCGATAACTAAGTATTTCAGCCATTTTTCCCTATGGATACTTCCTAGGTTTGTTGACTTTTCGGTCAGTTAAACCCACGGGAGATGGGGAAAACAGGTGGTGTATCAGGAGATCTCAGCATTGTTTTCGGGCGAGGGCTCCTGTTGTCATAATAATCATATGCTGACTTTGTAAATAACTGTTGATGACACATATCACCTCTCTCTTAACGTTTCACGAGTAGGTGGTCGGTCTCGTCGGGTAAATTAGGGGTTTTAGGCAACCCGATGAAGATTAGTATCGCTGAATCGTGATGAATTCGCTCACGGAGCTGCTCTCAAGCGGATCTTGGGTGCCCATTACGTTTAGTTGGCTTTTCAGCCATGTTCAATCTAACATTCGATCAAGTTTTCTACTTATGTACGCAGATATTTTAATGTGAGCTGCTAAGACCTAGGGGTTCTTTATATTTCAAATTCTTTACCTAAACTATCGACAAAATTCCAGATGAAGTTATCTGCTGGTAGACTTGATAATCGACTTAAAGGGTTCTCTTTTCTTTGTCATCTTCGTTGAAGTGTTGTTTCCAAATCCGTAATGTAGCTGAAAAGATGCAAAGGCATCGATGCAGTTTCGAAGGGTTTTCGTTGAAGGAAAAAAGGGCTTCGTATGCATCTGTTGCCGGGCATTTTTCAGCATCGGAGATCTTAGAGAGACAAACGAAGAGTTTTCAACAATTTCGATTGATGGAACGTGTTCAGATACGAAAGTAAGCTGCGAGATGTGCTGAAATTACGACACGCCGGCGATTTGCAATACGTCGAAGAACAGGATCTGACTGGGATCGGTAAGTTAGTTGAATTCATAGTTGTTTCTATAAATTACGATAGTTTTTTCTATAGTTTTGTGGAAATATCTAAATGGGTAGTGGTGTAAAGCTAAGTAGCGCACAGTTACACGCATGGGTCATGGATCGAATCCTAGACGTACACAAGTCGAAGCCAACTGAACCTTTCATTTCCCTGGAGTCCGTTAATTGGTACCAAATGACCGGGAGGGTAGAAACACTTATTTGCATCTCTGCTCTTACTATAAGTCATTGTATAGGCCCTATACGCATTCAAGAGGCCACTACTTTTTGGTTGGAAGACGAATGTGTGGGAACATCCAAAAGTTAGACCGCCCAACGCTAGATGACTCTACCTTCCATTCCTAATAGTACTAAATGCTAGCTTACAGTCCCAGTCCACAGAGCCTATTTTGGTATTTTGAAGCTCCTCGGTGGTCATTGGGATTGTCTGGGCAGTCAAGGGCCAAAGCGACCAAGGGTGAGGATGCCCCGTGCTCTGCTGATTCTCCATTTATGGCGGCAGGCCTTCAAGCCCTCGTTTTATTTTCCAATTCATGGTTTTAAGTCAGACACGAATTCGGCCTTCTGGAAGGAGCGAGGGAAGTCATTGGGAGTATGAAATTGCGAAACTTTCTCAACAGCCATCTCATATGTATGTGGTTCGCATTGTTATTTGCCATAAAGATGGGTCATAGTGATTCACCGGATTATTCATTGGTTCTTTTAGTTATTTACACTACCTTCTCAATACTCTAGAACAGTAGCACTGATTCCACGGTGCGAGGCGTTATGAAATTTCCACAAAAAAAACTTTGAAAACAGGTTGTCGAAAACTGATGGCATCCAAGCGCCCACCAGTTCCTACCGTCAATACATAAGTGATTGAACTGCTTGATAAGTGAGGTCTACTGGCTAGTATTTGATGTTCCCTCGAGATCGTTATCATTTACGTACACCAATGTTTACACCTCTAAATTATTAAATACTAAAAACGATAGCTTCGTCGCATCCCAACACTGTCGTTCCTTGTCGCCTGCCCTCGCCTATTGTCGCTATTTGTCAATCCCTATGTACTTTACACTGAAAGTATATATAGCTTATTATCACGACTAATCCATAATCTTCTATGTCGCTCGTTGTCGCCGCTCAAATCAATAGTCGTTACCAGTTTTTACAACTGTTCTGTTCAACGTACTTTCACTTCCAGTTGACTCTTAAGCGTTCGATTCCTGACGCCTTCTCACCGCTTCGCTTCTCGAGATCTCAGACTGACCCATTGTTATCCCCTGTTCCCTGATATCGCCAATTATCATTCGTAACGGCAATAATTTATCCAAGAAACTTCTTTTTCGTTCACTTTTGCCTCCTGTCTTTAGCAGATGTTTTTCGTTTTTCTCCCTTTTCTTTTTTCCTTCCCATTTGGCTTTTCTTCGAGCGACTCCTGACGCATCAATGGTGGTGCTTCTGACAATCTCTCCTCAGCCTAGCTCTCGTCTTCTATTCCGAGTGCTGTTTTTGATTTTTTACTCCTTCTTTTTAATAAGACCGGCCCAAGGTTTTCTTAATTCTCCTGATTGTTGGTTAAATTTTTTCAGCTATGTCCAGAAGAATTTTTTACGGATTTCTGTCCTTGTCGGCTCATCATTGCAATAGATCCTTTTTCTGATAGCTGTCTTACTCCGTGTCCACTATAGCTCGTTCCCCGTGATTGTAGATGAATGTTACTGTTACTCGTGATCGTTCTTTACCGGCTACTATCGTATATTATCGCTTGTCTCCGGATCTTGTCTCCTTTGTCTCATGACTCCTAACTGTATGTATATTAAATCGTTCTTTCACTACTATTGCAACTACGTCCAATATCTTTTATAGTTCTGGCGATACAAGTCACTTATTCTCGCTCTATGTCGCTCTCTAACGGTTTCGGTGTAACTGCAGGCCCATGACGCTTGAAATTGTTGTTGTTTGGTATCGCTTTATACCATGCGTGGCGCTACGCGTACTTACTCGGGTTTAGACCCCTCGTTATTACTCGTTATCTCGTGATATCCCTTATTATCGCTTGTTACCTTCTATTATCGCTCCACATCGCTCCCTTACTACTATACTATTAATGGCATATTCGATCGCATTTTTGTAGAAATTGCTTCGTCGCTTCTTAACAAATTTGCTAGAGTTTCGAGTGACGCTCAAACTCACTGTCGTTCAGTATTATTTTGCGGCATCCACATGATTGTATAGTATCCCACCGTCGCAGAAAATCGTTCGCCATTACGTTCTCCCCTTACTTTCATCTTTCTTCGCACACTGTCGACTTTGTGTGTGTTGGTGTAGGTGAATAAGAAAGACTGTCGACTTTTTTGTTGCGCGATTTTGTCTCTTCTGTCTTTTGCAGCTCATTTCGCGAGTTTATGCTTTCGCCAATATACACAATCGTGTCATCGAGGGCACAGTAAAATCCCTTAACCTTTACTGTCGTTAATTTTCGCCTTTACTGCTGCCTCCGCTTTTCTGATACCATATTCAACCTTTACTCTAGTAGTGATCGCTCGTTGTCGCCTACCGGGATTGGAAACCGATGTTGTTGCCGACCACTAGCTGAGGGTTTGGTGCGATCCTCCCCTCGCCACCGTGTAGAGGCTATTTTCCTTTGCAATATGAAAAGATCCATAGATTTTAAGATTCCATAGGTTTGGAAATAGCGTCCTATGCCATCATTCTGTTTTGCCATTTCTGCCGGAAGGGTACCGGAGAGCATGGCGTAGGTTTGCTGAACTAGGGGTTTCGAGGCGTCTGATCCCAACCCCTTCCCTGCGCGCTTCTCTGAGCGGAACGTCCTCACTTGGTGAGCGAGGTGGATGGGATGGAACTGGTTGCAATAGCATGTCTAGCAAAGATTACTCAATCGCAGCACTACGACAAAAAAATAGCTTCGGCTACTCCAGCCTCAGTTGTAAGCAGTAGTTTTTAGAAAGCTTGTTCGATACGAGGCGATTGTTGTGGCGATGCGTTGTTTGAACAGAGCTGTTCGATCGAAAAACGCCATGACACCGCTTCGATTTCCCATTTGGGAGATTCAACGGCCCCTCTCAAATATCTATGGACTGTTGAATCGCTTCCGCCTCACTTCCTTCCTCTTCCTGTTTCTATTTTATATCATTATCTAGTTCAAATTGAAAGCAGATTTTTACACCCATTCTAAGTTCCTAAGGGTTTTTAATGGGATTGTCACACCCCTATTTCTTTTTAAAACCCTGAGCTAACGGGTGGCCAAGTGGGTATAAGTTACTTTGAAGATGAGCTGTTTGCTCGAAACAAATCAATTCTCGAGCCCAAAAAACATCATGGCTGAAGCTGTCGGCATTGATCGCTCAGCTGCAGTATACGCCATGCACTCAACTTGCACACAGATGCTAGCCCTAGTGGATTACTCATAACACCATCACAAATGATTAACCAGCTATATTACGTGTATTCATTTCATTACCGTTCCCGATGGCCAATTAGTTGCTCGAGTCGGGAGGAGGGGGAAGGTAAATCTAAACAATGAGCATTGGTTTGATTTTCTCAGTAAAAACGTCACGTCGTGTTGATCGGAGATCGGCATACTCACGGTGAATAACAAAAGGATAGAGACCTCAGAGCTAATCAACGCCGTTGTTTTCGAATGCGCCCCGGAATCGACCAAATCAAAAACGATATGGCCTTTTAAGTGCATTCATGGCCAATACAATGGGATGCGTTGGCCTGCTGATGAGAAAGCCAGTGCTTTTATCTTTACAAATGAGTCAGGTACCAATGAACCGATCTCGTAGGGTGAAAGCCTTGGTTAGCCCAGGCAGGCATCTTCTCGGAACACCGGTGTGGGGTATTGCGCTTTTTCATACTACACCACCTCCGCTAGAATTTTCAAATCATGGGAATCGAGTATCTGTTCAAAATTGCAGCAGTTGTTCTTTACAGTAATTCTTTTCGCATGGTTGTCTAAGTAACCTTGAATGTAATGCTTTACTTTCGTAAAAATTTTACTTCAGGTATGAGCCGGCCGGAGCAGAAACGTCTCCGGAAAGAGTACACCCGATTGTATCCGAGCGGTTTTGTGGGCAAATTGAAGAAGGTATTCGGGAGATCGGATAGTACTGATCGACGAGAAATACCGGCAGCACACGACGACGACACCGATCAGCACGTAATACCACCTGAAAAGTGCGTGCTATTTTTTCCTATTTATTCAGTAGCTGCTTTCAGTTTTTCGTAGGCCTGTGGACCGCCTCGAATTACATGAAATTAGTAGGAAATTACCATACTAGTCCCTATTCAGAATCACGTTGTGTAAGGAATTGGGTCATGGTGAATTCGGCTCCGTGTGGCAAGCTTCATGGAAAGGTGGACCGAATGGAGCAGAATCGATGCAGGTAACAGCATCCTCATGTTTTCAATGCGACCACTTTTCAATATGATTAAGTAAAACCTAAATACTAAATCGGAGTAGAACAACTAATAGAACATCACTCCGTACCTGGAAGTTTTATAGGCACAAATATTCTCTTCTCTCAGTTCCGTTTTAGGGAGTCCTCATTGGAAGCCCCCAAGTACGATTGGTTCTATCCATCTGCACTATGATAGAAGTCCAATCACTATTATCACCAGTCATCTCGTTTATCGTCCATTTCCTCAAGCGTGCGCCAGTAGCGCCCACATTCGTCCCTGTTCCGAGCCAGAATCGTCCTCGAGTTAGAGGCACGAGTATATCATTCCTTTTGTCAAAGGGCTCCCTGAAAAATCCTACCATCGCACTGGCGGCTTCTGACATCCCGATAGATTCGGCCAGTAACCACCCGGAACCAGCGAATATCATAAAAACCATATGACCCTACTCACTAACAATTTTCGACTGTATTCAAATCGTTTGTACACTCATCAGCTTAATTTAAAATTAGGATAAAATTCCGAGAAGTAAAATATGTATTGTATATGTGCATATATATAACTGTAAAAAATTTGTAAAGATATGATTTCTCCAGCTTGTTATTTTTTCCCATTACTAATCCTCGAATACTTCGATGTATTTTTCTAAAATGGTATTACTTACAGGTTGCTGTGAAATGTGTTGCACCTGACAAGATGTTGACCAGCTCAGCGGCCTTTCTTCAAGTGAGAGAGATTTTTATTCATAAAGAAAAGTCCAAAGTCAGGTGTAGGAACACTGTTCACTTATTCGAAAGGATGTTAATTTATTCGAAAAGGACCAATTTATTTGAAGGTATTTCTAGAAAATTGAATTTTAGGAAGCGGCTATTATGACCCGGATGCATCACGACCATGTAGTGCGATTATACGGTGTTGTGTTGGACATGAAGAAAGTGATGATGGTTTGTGAATTACGGAGTTTATCACTTTTTCCAGTTATTTCCTTTTTCGTTGAGTTGCCAGGATATATTGTGAGAGCTAAGACCATTAGGTTCGATATTTCAAAATAAAGTACAGATGAGCTATGATAAGTTTGGGTAGGAAAGAATACAAAAATTGTAGAATGTTTGGAATTTCGCGGTGAGTTGGCAGATACGTGAAAGCTCTGAATCTATTTCGACCTCCTGGGGCCTATTTTAATCGTGTTTTTTTCTCAGGCGCATCAATTCCTTTCAGAATACCAGTTCTTTACACCTTTCTTTTGTGCATAGTTACGTCACTTGCAGACGAGCTGGGCAACCTGTAGAACTTATCTTTTTAAAATTAATGTCTAAGGAATAAGTCGGCAGAAACTAGAATTTCATAAGGCCATGGGCTTGGCTAGAATTAATCTTGTCAGGTTGGCATTGGGAAGTGTTGGCATGGAGGCAACTCGAGGCAACTTCCTATTTTCGCAAATTATCATTCATGCGACTGTTTCTGGACGTGTTTGGGCAGTTCTGAGAATGAAAACTCAAAAATATTTGAAATGTTTTCCTCTTTCTGTGTTTCCCCTATTTTCCTCACTTTTTGAAGTTAACTGTCGCAGTGTGTGTTGTTTGTGTGAGGTGCCGCCTGATGGTGAGCAGAACCTTATAGAAGGCACATATGCAGGTTGTGTAGGCGGTGCGTGCGTGAGCCCTGTACAGGCTTCCTATTGGTGCTTCCTTATCCTTAACAGTCAAAGCGACCAATCAGCAAGCTACCGTACCTAAATTAATCACCTGCTCAAGTGGTTTGATTTTTATCAATTCTATTATGAACGCGGATCGTAAAAGTGTAAAAAGTTATGCTCACTGCCGATGTTGCTGAAAATGACAATATCTCAGACCGTTTTTTTNTTTTTTTACTGCAGTAACCGTTTGCAAGCGACAAAATGGACAAGGATCGATATGTATCATTTCTATTGCCTTCCAGGTCTCCGAATTAGCGACCTGTGGCTCACTTCTCGAGTGCCTTCATAAACCTGCACTTCGTGATTCGTTCCCAATACATGTACTGTGTGACTATGCGGAGCAAATTGCAAAGGTTTCTGATGCCTATGAATTTATAATTTTTTTTTGTAAAGTCGACTTTTTTCAGGGCATGGCTTATCTGGAATCCAATCGGTTGATTCACCGTGATCTGGCAGCCAGGAATGTACTTGTGTTCAGTCCAAAAAAGGTACGAAATGGTTTTCGCCGTTTTTCGTTATTCTCGAAGACGGAAGTACATTCTCTTTTGGGCAGAATTTCTTTATTAAAGTTTCGTAGAAGTCTCAAGAAAGGTCCATTCAACATGTATATCTCATATATAAGAATCTGTCTTTCGTCGAATTTCCTATCGCTTCCTTTGTTCGCCCCCTGAAAACCCATTTTTAACTTTTTGTTTTCACAAATTTGACATCAAGAGCTTCTCTCAAAGCGGTCGTATCGATAATTTATCGAGCCATTTCTTATACTGCATTGATTCCCTTGATTATCTTAGGTGTGGACCACCGTGATTCCTGTATCGAGACCTACTTGAGTCTACCGAACCACGATCCACTAATTGGTAAAGGACCGGTTGAGAGGCAAAACTTCTGAAATGGCTGACTTTATTGCTCAAATGCACACATTTGAATACCTATGCGATTTAGAGTCCGACTCAGATGCATGGCGTCTTATCCTTTATGAACCTCATCAGTTTAAGTATTCATCGCTGGTTAGAACTGAGGGCCTGCCAAGGACTTCCTTTCACGACTGCACGTCTATGTTCAAGCCACAAGCCTCAACCGCCCGTCCCAAAACTGTAAAATCAAGATCATCTGCCATGTTCTCCTCAATAGCTAACCCCCACAAAGTGTCAGTTGTTGATATTTCAGTGTTTTTTAGGCACTTAGAACAAAAACGTCAGTGCAAGGGCCAGATTCCACA
Organism: Haemonchus placei; assembly: GCA_900617895.1. NCBI lineage: Eukaryota > Metazoa > Nematoda > Chromadorea > Rhabditida > Trichostrongylidae > Haemonchus > Haemonchus placei. Next base: position 30,588 of record UZAF01017543.1, read on the forward strand.
GGCAGCTGAATTCGCCCACGTATTTGTTTTGCTCGTTCTAAGGCCTCAATTCAATAGATGATGCGGCGCTTCCAAATCTAATATTTCTTTTCAAAAACAGCGATTTTCTAGTGGTTTTCTCAGCAGGCTATTTGCCAATATTGACGAAATACCTTTTTATGTAGTGATTCGTTCCAAACGTTTAGCTATTTTATGATTGTAAAAGGTCATTTTCTAATCACGATAAAAGCTACGAGACAGCTCCAGTCAGAATCTTACAAAATCATGAAATGAATGAGATGGTTTCACTTGATACCTTTTTGTTTAAGCTAAAACTTTTTTTCTGATTGACAAAATGCTGTGTAGCTATGTTTGGCTTATTGAGGGTCATGGTCGGGTTATGGGTAATGTCACATTGCTCTAGAAAGCAGATAAGCGAACTCAGACAAATCTATGTGCTCGGACAATCTAATCTTTGTAGGGGCCGTCCATAAAATGTAATGTTAAACAAAGGGATTTCAGTTCCATATCCATCTTTTCGTCACTTCCAAATTTCCTTTTGTTTTTTTTTCACTTTCTCTTCCATTTTCCCTTTCCATGTTTCTATTGAGTAAGACCTGCTTCCTCTTCTTTTCTTTCTATCTGTAGCTTGAGTGGGATAGTCTAATCTCTTTCTCTCTGTTTCTTTCTCATCCTATTTTTTTCTGTCTCTCTACGAGAAATGCATAAACCAGACTTTATTTGTTGAGAGAGGTAGATGATTTATTATTTGTCATTGTTTGGGAAAGCGCAACATTTATTCGATGTGAAGTCAAAAAAGCTTGACTTTTACTTACAAAAGCGTTTACTTGATAGATACTCACTAACGATCATTCCAGGTGAAAATCTCCGACTTTGGACTGTCACGATCGCTCGGTGTCGGTGAGGATTACTATCGCAGTGAATTCTCAACGTCACTCAAATTGCCAATCGCCTGGTGTGCACCTGAGTGTATCAATTTTCTCAAGGTAGATTGGTTTCTGAACTCTACAGCTTTTCTCCGTAAAATGAGCTTTCATTTGATTTGTAAATGTTACAATCAGTCGTTCGCTCCGAACGGTAAGCAGAAGCATGGCGCAATCCGCTCAATCAATAGATTACTCAATGGAGTCCGAATGTGATTTTTTCAGTTCACCTCAGCATCGGACGTGTGGTCGTTTGGTGTGACGCTGTGGGAGATGTTCTCGTACGGTGAAATGCCTTGGAATGGAAAAACCGGAGCTGAGGTTTGGAATTTAGGACTCATTGGGAACTTGGGTATTGGGGTAGTCTACTAGTGCAAAAGATTACGTGAACGGAAAGAATAAGAATAATGAAATATTCCCTTAAACCGAAGGACTCATTGTTAGAAGAGAAGCTTTTGGCACTGTTCAATTTTGCTCCGAAATGCGCTCCGGCATTCGTCTGCTGGTCAGAATCGAAGTCACACTGAATGCATAGGTGACCTATTCAATGACTTACGGGAGCAGCCAATGTTCACGGTAGTGTCTTTATCGTCTAATAGATTCTGATATCAATTAGCCGACTCAGAAGTATGGGATGCTCGGTCGTCTTCGGAGGGTGGCCGGTATTTGATCCTTCGACTGTCTTTGTAATTGTGCGCACTGCATAACCTCCCAACCACATCCATAGGTAATACTCCGAAAAAGAGTTCGAAACTGAGCAGTATTAAGCCGTATCAGCGGAACTGTTCGCAGGAGTTGCGTTTCTGCTGTTCATTACCGCATGTCATACATCCCTTGCTTGAACGAGCTTCGGAAACCTCCCCATACTAGCCTATCTTCCTTATAGAAATCATCTATTAGTAGTTATACTGATTAGTCTGAACTTTGCACGTAAAACTTCACAGAGAATTTGCACCTCATAAGCTTCCTATTGAAGGGGAATGTACAACACTTCCATAGGTTCTCCTGAGTACCGATCGTCCCTGAGCTGCTAGAACTACCTGTTGAGTATCAGTAGTCTTCCTTCTTAATGAGAACTTTAATGTGTTACATGAAATGATAGCAATTCCAGATTCTGAACCTAATCGATCAGCAACGAAAGCATCTCGATCGGCCTACTGCTTGTCCAGAAGATATGTATGCCTTGATGGAAGAATGCTGGAACTACTCTGCCATTAAACGGCCAACATTTGCTCAAATTATGACACAATTCCCAGAAAGGTAAGTATAAAGCCTTCACTGGACTCGCTTATCATTTGATTAACCTGAACATACGGAACGAAAACATGGTGGGGAGTTGATTCGCCTACAAATTCCTATTTCATTTATCCCTATTTGTCTCAGAATGAAAGAGGCCCAACAGTACATTGATATTTACACATTTCGTTCCAAACGTCCAGGTTTCTGTGGAGTTCTACTCGTTTCTGCCCAGTCCAACACGATTTTTGTAGGGGGAGAAAGTTTGATTCTTCAACAAGCAGTCTTACTTCTCTGTATGTTCAAGCGTTTATGGCAAATAGAGACTCTTGAAACGGTAGTTCTGGTTGAAGGATGTGTACCGGTGAAGGTCCTTCTCTTCAGGAATCCCTGAGCGCGTTCGGCTCTGGTTTCATTTGTTGCCTAGCTAGATAGGCTAGGATTGACGGACGTAACTAGAGTTTGTGAGGTAATACGACCTTGGACGGTCCGCTCAAAAACCTTTCATTTCCGACTGAGGTCGAGGCGTTCGTATCGGCGGATGGGCGTTGTGCTGACTTCCGGTGGCACGCGTTACTCACCATCGTTTCCCACGCTGTGTGGTGGTGTATTGCTAATGGCCTGTCTTGCCTGAATGCACATTGTCTCATTCTTTCGACCATTTCCATTCGTCCTCGATCTATCCATCGGGTGGGGCTCAATTGCTATTCATCTGGACTTTATTTGATCCTTTTCTGCCGTTCTTTCCGTTTCTTTCCCTCCGTCTCTTCTCTCAGCAACATTAATGTAAACTGTAGGCTTTCATGTGCACGGGTCTTTATAATCCTAGATAATTCGTGGTAACTCGACAATGAAGGAGTGAACGGTAAAAAGCGCATAGGTCAGTTTGAACCTTATCAGAGTCCGATTCCCCACGATGCTTCGAGCTCTAATCTATCTTCTGAACATACTTCAAAGATCCCAATCTGTTTTGTTTGAGCCCTTGGGAGGAGGAGCACTACCCCACCATTCAGTCAGGGGTGTTAGAAGGTTCCGGAACCCGTTCCTTGCCCTGCCCATTCGCCCGCCGAGTTGTTCTCCTTTCCTCAGTGCTGCGAAATGCTCGCACTGTCAGGCGACCTGTTTGCTCTGCGTCCAAAATTATCGCCCAGAAAAACGAGTCCCATTCACCGTGTCTTTCCTGTGAAAAGGTATTTCTTGCTTTGAATTTTTCGGTTTCAATAATTGGAGCTGTGTCTCAGTTAATTTTGGGAATTGTCTATCCAATTAGCTCTCGGTAGGTGGTCTCACAGTAATGCTAGAGTGCTTCCAAAGTATGTACGTAGTTGCAGGTCATTACCTAACTGATCCCACTATCTCTTCCAGATTACCGCAAACGGTTAGAGCTGTTTGTGACTGTCGTGATTCAGCTAGCGACCATCTGCAGTTTCGAAAAGACGATCTTATCGTCGTCATCGATCGAACGTAAGTGGTATATCGCTTGAGTTAATTACTTGGGTAATAAATTTTGTCATTTTTAGGCCATCCAGTTATCCGGACGGGTACTATTGGTTTGGATCGCTCCGAAACGGTCGTACGGGTCTATTTAGGCCGACGGACACGGTAGCTCACTTGGGTAAGTGGGAATTGTTAAATGATTAAACTTTTTCCTTCGAAAATTTTAATTTGGTTTTGTATTTCAAGAGATGCATGTTGAGGCTTTTTAGGAGCAGAAAATCCGTCTTCTGTAGAAGTGATTTCCTCTGGATGTGTAGCAAAGAGCATTGAGAAGAAGGAAAAGGAGGAGAAGAAGTCGTCGAAGAAGGTCAGTAGCTGGCTGCTCGGAAAATAAGTATAGTAATCTCCGAGTTCAATCTTCCAGGGAAGAAGCCGAGAAAAATTTGAGTTCATTCGGTTTTTCAAATTTTTCGAAACTAGTACAGTCGCAGCAAATTTGTCCTTTCCAAAGTAGAAGAGATGTCAAAGATCGATTACATTTCGATAGACCTTTAGTATTTACTTGACAACTTATTTAAATTTTTTTATAGGGCAGTTTTTCTTGAATGCTCTTTTCAGGATAAGGAAAAAGAACGAGAAAAGCGGAAAGCGCTGATCTCTGAACCGGTCGGTGAAGTTCGACATACGTGTCACGTGGGTATCGACGGTACCGCTTTCGGTCTGTTACAGGTAGGAGTTTCCTTGGACTGTTTAGTTCGTCGACCAGAGTGGGTGGTTGGAAAACCTGTAGCTTCAAGGGAGAGCTTAGCAAGGGAGAGATTTTTATATATAAAGATGGCTTTTAGGAGTTCTTTTAGCTTATTATCCCAGTTTAGTTCTGTTTTTTCCGTAAGTGTTTGATCTCAACTTCCAGTGACAGGGATAGATTTTCCTTTTCTTCTTTCTTTTTTTTTCACTACTTTATGCTACTGTTGAATGTTCATATATGGTGATAATTGATTCGATCTTTTCGAGTTTAACCAGATTTTTTCTTTGATTTTGGTCTCTTTTTTAGCTAGACAAGAAAGAATTGGTGGCTCCGTCTGTGTCTCCATCATCTGTGCACACGAACGGAACATCGGTTCAATCCCATTTGGCACCTTCCCTATCGCAGGTAGGTAATTCTTGTATTGGGGTTGTTGAATTCCTGCCCCGAGCGTTCTCTTCCGTCCTGGATCGGTCTTGTGGACCGGACTGGGAAGGCTGCTCTATTTGGAAGAGTTGCCCCTAAGTGTCAATAGACCAGCTGGTGACCACAAATAATAGCTACCCCAACAACCCTGACATACGGTTTGATATGAAATCCTTCCCGTTCTTTCTAGTCGCTATGGGTTGCACACTCCCTGGAAGGTGTCCTATTTGAATGCTAAACAAATCAAGAAGAGTTGAATGGTCAACGAAGTTGGAGAAAACCAGGGTTCAGGGTGCTACATACTCCTTGCACCCTCAATCACCCATCGGTCAAGTTGTTGCGTAAAGGGACGAACCTAATGGAGTTCTAACTCGAACTAATGTATAGGAGAATATTTTCATTCTTCTTTAAAGCTATGGACGAGCCTGCCTAGTCTGGCTTGGCTAACTTGGGCGGATTTTGATTGTTGATATGAGAGGCTGGGCCTATATAGTTCCTTCATCTCTTACCTTTTATGAAAGCTGCCAAGCAAAAGCTCCATAGATCATGTCCTGGGTGTAAGACAGTACCAAATACGTCTTGAGGTGAGTGCACCGGAGGGGCAGGTAGGTAACTAACTTGTTACGCTGTACATAGCTGCAAAATCGGCTCCTAGCCTGTTAGTGGACAACTTGTTGAAATCGATGCAGTTTGGGTCATGTTTGATTGGGGGACGATATCAAAAATTACCTAGGCTGGAGAGCGGCACCTTCATACAAAATTTTTACATCTGATCACTACAGTAATCTCATCGGCGCAGTTAGCTTGACACTGTGGAGATGAGGTCCTGTTCATCTTACAAGTGGAGTTCTCCTGGCGGAAAACTGCCATAATACAACGCACTACTTGAGCGTTTGTTCAACTTATCATCCAACCTAACCTACCCTAGCCTTTAACCCGAGTAAGACTAGGGTACGTTCAGGGTCAAGGAGGCGTAATGTTGATTCATTTAAAACGTTTTTCGGCTCATTTCGATTTAGCGCCTCTGGGAGTAGATAGATTCTGCTTCGATTTTAGTTCCATTTTAATTTTGAGTTCATTTTGTTATCGTTTTACAACGCTTTTTGTAGTATAGTATTTTGTGGCACTCGCGGTGCCTTCCAAACACCCAACCTGTGTTCCTCAGAATTCTGCTGATACCGAGTTTATGACAGAATTCGAGGAAACAGAGGCTGGGCCAAAAAATCCGGTCTAATACCTTTGGTTTCTCGGCCTTAGTGACTTTTGACCCTGATTACCCTTTGCTTCAACGGTAGATTATAATTCAAAACTGGATCTTAGTGGCTTCATAACTTCCCTTACACATTTCCCAGTGCCGGGCAGAAATCACCACAGTTTCATTGGCATACGTGCTGTCGCGACGCTCTTTCATAGTTTTATTGCCAGTAATCGAGGTTTTCTTTCAAACTTTACTTGAAGGCAAATATATAGTCTGCTTGAGAAGGATCCTCTTTGAAAATTCAGCTTTCAACTATCTGAAAAGTCATTTTTCAAAAAGTTGGCAATCGAATGTTAACCCACTTTACTCGGAATACCAGAATATCGTAGTCTACAGCCCAAGAAATCGATTAGTTATCGGTGGCATGCGTCGCGACCGCACGCGTCCCAATATTCGCTCCCTGTACTGGCCATAAAACGCTATATGGTGAAAGTGTTACGTCTATTTTGGGTGGCTAAAGAGTTTACATTGCTTATTTATAACAACTTTATCTTTTTTAGTTGTATTATTGTGTATAACCAGTGTTAGTTACATGCAAATAGGTTTCGTCACCGGTTGTTCTACGAAGTACAGCAGCTCGTGAAGGTATCAGCATACGTGAAACGATGTCATTACGAGACATTTTGCCAAGCAAGGTGATCGATTTTCCTATGCCCTTTCTTCCCTTTTTTATCCATATTCATTTTTCAAACCCTACTTGTTGCTACACAATCCTTATTTTTTAAATTGTAACTTATGCTTTTTTCCGGTACTTCCTCCCTAATTGGCTTTTGCTGTGTGTAATCGTCAACTAATCCCTCATGTATTGTGTCTGAACTAATTTTAGGAAAAAATTTATTTTCGTTTGGTTTACACCTAATAATTAGTACATGAACAGGCAGGAGATTGGGCTTAGCGAGGCTTGCTGTTGAGGCGGGGATCACTTCACGGGTTCTCTTTCGAGGGAGGGAGCACTTCGCTCGTTATCGTCTCATAAAGGATTAAGGGTGCTTAAGAATGTAAGAAGTTTATAGCAAGACGAAACTGCTACGATTGATACCTCTTATTGCTAGACTTCGATTTTTTGGTCTCATGCCGAATGAGAGGGGGTGGTGGGACGGGGGAAAGGGTCGCTTTTTGCTTTGGCTTTTTGCAACGATGGTTCAGAATTCTATAGAACCGGGTCTAACTCGACTCCAAGCAGTGAAAAATTATCGGTCTGTGACTACAGGAATTACAGGGTAGCTATCATAGAAAGAGGGAATTCAGAAAGGGTAGAGGACGCTCATAATATGTGACTGACTTTTTTTGGGGGGTGGCAAAAGAGTAAACAAATAGACTTCGTCCACAACAACCCAACCTAACACTATTGCTTGGGGCATTCTTGAGATATCCCCAATTAGAGTGCGAAACGGCACCTAAATGGTGTTCGATAGTCTTGGGAAGGCTAGAGCCAGCACACGCACCAGTTAATATCCACTAAATTCACCTTCACTTCCTTTGGTTATACGACTTCCTTTTATTCGCGCAAGCAAACACGACCACGCCGTAATTTCCACTCTGGTTGCGGGACAACACCCGATTTAATGGGGAACAAATAGCGTCTGAGTGTTTAACGAGTGGGACTGCTGGATTTCGCAGGGGTAGAAATAGAACTTTCGTTAGGCTGTAATGATCAAGTAACTTGTTTCGCCGGATAAACCTTTAGTATTCGTAATGTGAAATGTTTGTGAGGTTTTAGTGCTGATTGCTGTGTTAGAGGAAGTGTTTGGTGTGTTCAGGAACCGATAATGTTCCGAGATTTGGTATCGCCACCAGTAGCACGAGCTCCATCTCAACCACCTCCGTCTTCATCGTCTCAGCCATCGCCACAACCTCCGAGGCCGTCAGTATCGCCGAGTGCTCCACCGCTGACGGTGTGTTATCTCAAATTGCACGCTTCAGTTAACTTACTTTCACTATTACCAAGTAGGAGATCAGTCACCATTTGAGAGCTAAATGCACCGGCATAACTAACATATTTAAAAATCTAATTGGATTTGGGCACAGAACCTCTCACCTTATAAGGGTCATACAGTGGGTAAGGAACCTATTTATGAGGGCGGAAAAATCAGCCAAACCTCATGGGAAAAGCCAAGCTGATGTCCAATTATGTTTGCAAATAGAAAGATGGTTACAAACGTGGCATATACAGAAAGACCTGTATTAATATCGTTCTCTATCCAATGGCTTTCTTCCAACTGGTCAACAGCAGCGAAGTGGGGATGACGTGTCGTTTTGCATGTGTGATTTGTGCAGCACGAGTCATCAGGGGGGTTCCGACTGGCCCTCGTGATCGCGTTGCGTCGTTTCCGCATATCAACACGTCGCTATCTAAATACGAGCCTTTCATATGATTCTGGGCTGGACGCTTCGTTGACAAGTGTTTTTTCAGCGCTGATTGCGGTTTACTCTAAGATATATTTGCTGAGTTTTGGTTCCGAACGACTGTTTGTTCATAGAAAGCGAAGTTCTGTTTTGTTCTATATATTTGGTTGATTCCTTTGATCGCCTTTCTCCTGAAGAATACTTTTCTAGTCTTTAGAAGTCCTGTAGCTGTTGCTACTTCCAAAAAAAAANAAAAAAAAATTCATTTTTAGCTTGATTTGCGCATTCCTCTTCTTCTGCCTGTTGATATTTCGTTGTGCTCTCGACCCTTTCCCGACTTTATTACCACCTTCTTGCCACTACTACAACTGAAATTACTGCTCCAGCTCTTTAATCGACTCCTGTACCTAATCTGATTCTGATGGAAGCTCCTACCCTTTTGCTCTCACTTTGTCTGTCAATGTGTACACGCTGCAGTACCTCCTTTTTGTCGGGAACTGTACGCCTTATTATTCCTTGGTACCATTTTCTGTTTTCTAGGGCCTTACCTCAGCTCTAGACTCAGCTTTTCCTGTCCCTGGTTTCCCGAAAAGGGTTGATTCACTCGCGTTGGCACTTTGCCGGCCCTCGATCAGTTTCTTCTGGCAAAAGCCACTCATTTGATCGCGCTACCTTCAAATATCACGTTTCCATGCCTAACCGGAATGCTTGCATTTCCGAGTTTAACCAGTATCCTCCCTGAGAATGATCTCCTTCCGCTCCATTACTCTTGTAATGTGACCATCCCACTTCACGATGTACGCCGAGGACATTTTCCTGTTTCCTTTCTTTTTCTTACATTTCTACCTGGGATGAGATTTTCTGCCTGACAGCTTTTACATCTCCGATACCAAAACTTGTAAGACCATATCCATTCGCCTCCCTTCCTCTCCTTTCCCGTGTTTCATTTCGAAGTTCATATTGGAGACTTCCACGACACTTTTGTTTATCAAGTTGTATAAAATGGTATCACCTAAAGGGCAGTGATTTTAGAAGTTTGACAAGTAGTTCAAATTCATTGTAGGGAACAAATGAATAACCTTTTGCGAATCTGACCTATAAGTCCTTAATTTCTTTAAAAAATGATCCTTGTTGTTTTGTTCTTTGTTTTTCTGTTTATTTTATTTCCCACGTGAGATGCATTTGGGAAATTTTATTCTCCAAAAGTAGCCTGTAGCTCCACCTACTCGATCACGTTTGTCTGATTACTAGAAAAAGGCTCGAAGTCCTCCTTATTCTTTGAAGACTACACACAATACATAGACGGAGACACATTAAACTAACGTAATTAATAATTACGATAATAATAATTATTATTTATTAACAGCGAATGTTTATTTTCTTTTTTGTATGTTGAAAATTTTTCGAAATTATTTGATCTAGAAATTTCATGTTGTTTGCTTAGATACTGGATCCTCATCTGCTTTTTGCTAAGTTGCTGAAATCAGTCGAGGTGAATAGAGGTCTAAAGAGGAAGCCAACTGTCGAGAATTTGGTGGTTTGATTTCAGGAATCCGCTTTGAATTCCATGAATCGTAGTATGCAAGAGGAGTTCACAGAGTTGACGTCGTTGAACAGTACTGGCTTTTCGAGGTCCGATGAAGTACCGGGGCGCTATCGACCGCCTATCAGCGCCCCATTCACAAAGCCGATCGCTGCTGTCTACGCCAGGAGTCCAGCGTAGGTTCCATAAAGCTCAGAATTTTCAGGTTCCTGGTTATTTCCCACTTCAATGGACTAACGCTTTCAGTCGTGACGTTACCAATACGAATAATGCCTATACGGGACCAGCAACAGCCGATACAATACTATGTGATGAGGTAGAACACCTGGAAAGAGATCTCACTGATTTTTCGCTCTCTTCACTCAGCGATCTTGTCGATGATACACGGCCATTGATAACGGGCAATGGAAAAGTGCCTTCACAACCTAAACCAACTAGCAGGTAAGCATTTCGCGGTGCTCAGATGATTTGCCTACGGCTGCTTCTACTCTTTTGGGGAAGATAGTTTAGTTGGGGGGTAAGGGTTGTGGGAAAAAATTCATTTCATGCTAAAACGATCACCTTCACCGTTTCCCGGGGAGAGGTGTTGTTTCCTGGCTATCCCCTCCGGGAACATACCCCCTTTGTCATGAATTTCTTTCCCTTCGGTTTCATGCCATCTAAATGGCCATATTTAGTCGGAAGGACAATGTGCCTTTGTAAATACGTATATTGTCTGGACCCGGTGAGTCATGGAAACGGTCGAGCTCGCATCCCTAAGGGTTTTATTGGGGTTTAGATGCATGTCGTATCCCTGTAGGAATCTACCCCCAACACATCCCCTCATTTTGCGCAAAATTTGGTGTTTTTCCTATAATAACCCGTTGAACTATATTATTTAGAATATGACGAAATCTTTTTTCCCATCGATATGTAGTGAATTTTAGTGCGTCATCATCGTCAACGCCATCGCCCAACTCGATACGATTGATGACGACTGAAGAAATGCAACGATGGCATGAGAAAGAGGTGCATTACAGCTATCGAATGAGCAGATTTCTTGTTCTGAGACCCAGATTTGATTGATTGAGGCTCTCCTTTCCTAGATATAATTGTTAAGTTTTCAATTCGTTGTATTCTGTGGTCCCGAGAAGGCCTTGCGCTTTGGCTCGAAGATGACTTCTCTATGAAAACAATTAGTTCGAATTCTGAGCTCTAGCATGAGTGCAGTCGTTGATTTTTCAAAGAAGGACGCTCCATGTAGGGTTCATTCGGTAAAATGAATGTTCCCAATCAGTTATGGTATCGTGTGCAACCTGCAGGATGTGAATTTGAACAATTTTTTAACTAGATTTCCGACCACTTCAGGTTTCTAGCAAATTCCCGATGAGGAAAATTCCAATGTAGACTCTTATCATGATCTGTAACGCTGCCTTTGATCATCTGATTTTAGACTCGTGAACATAAAAAAGCTCAATCACAACTGAGTGGTGGTCGTCGAAAAGAGCCGTTACCAGATGGTCCAAGAATTGATGACGAGAAATCGTTCAGGTTAGTGAATGTCGTCTCCTCTACTGGATCAATCAGAACAACTCCCTGATTGATCGTCCTGCAGGCGATTTGAGCAACGGCTATAACACTAGGTTTCTTGTTTCGTGGCTTGTGAGATGTTTATGTTTGTGTTTACCTGAGACTGCCACCTATTTCTTTTTTTTTNTTTTTTTTTGGAGAGCCTACTTAAGTTAGATCGCCTTGAACCTACTTTTGCAGAACCGACCTAGCTCCCTCGCTTCGTGCAAAAGTCGTTGTTCAAAGTTTACATCTCTAAGAATTCTAGTGATTGCCGAGCGCATGGCGCCTTCTGGGAGGGTTAATCTCCAGCTAGTCTGCAAGGCTGTTTTAGAATTCAATTTATGGCTCCAGGCTGTTTTAGAATTCAATTTATGGCGGAATATTTTCAGTGCGAATCTAGCAGCTCGCCCATTAAGGCAGACGCCGCCAGATTGGACCAGTGAAGCTCAGGAGGCATACAAATTGCTTGTCGAATGCGGTCGAGATCTTACCAACACCACCACTTCATCACCGCGATCTTCGCCTTCTAGTGAACAACTGGTAATCATTTGGTGAAAGTTATCGAGCCAAGCCACGCCTATGCTCTTCGTTTTGCCCTTTGTTAAGCTGCTCAATCGTATTGATCTTCCAATGGTTAGCTTCTTTTTTTTTAAATTCACTTATCTTCAGAAGCGAATCACTGTTATCGAAAGGAAGCCGGCAGCATCACCGTCTCCGATACCACCACGGCCAGCCACCCCACCACATGTGAAAGGTCGTGAAACGTCAGTCGAGCCAAGCCAAACCACTGAGGACGTGACGAGTTACTCACCGCAGAAACGAGTTCATGTCATCGAAACCAAGCTGCTTACAACCACAGCTGCTGAACAGGTACAGTGATTCCTGAATGGTTCTGTAGAGGAACGGTTTATAAAAATCCATAAAACGATCGTTAGGATTGAAGACCAGGGGGTGTGGTGCGTTAGGAACGAAATGGTCGCGTCGCGGTGAGAGGGGCATCGCGCGCGAAGGAATGTAGCAGGATGCAGCAGTAGGTAAGAACAAAAGTACTAATAGTAGAATTATGCATAAAATAATGATCGCATATCGATTGAGCTGTATGAAGAACGCTAGAGCTGTAATAACGGCGAGTGAGTGGTCCGCGACAGCCGCGTGCGGCGAATCCATTACCCAAAATCCTTCCTAACGCCCGTCTCCCAAGACCAGGCAGCTGTCGAGGTTTGGATGTCATGGGATTTCCTTGAAGAAAATATTAGGATTGTGGGCGGTAAAAATAATGCGCGTTTCCAAGAAATCTCCAAAGTTCTCGAGATTTCTTGGAAACGCCCATTATTTTCACCGACTCGACTCGACTCACCCCAAAGTCGACCGATATCAAAACTATTACAGTATACAAATCGTCGCTGGAAGTGTTCAATTTGGGTCATTCCCGCTTCATTGGTGTCCGAAATTTTGTAATCGACGAAGTTCCGGAACTCGTTTTTGGCACCACCCAGCTCCTTGCGTTACTTCTTGCGGTCTTAGTCCAGTCAGGTACATGAAGCGGTAGTGGATTACCACACGACACAAACACACCGGTCTTCTTCGGATGCATTTCCAGTTTCCTGAAGTGCTTGGGAGGTTCCTCCTTAGCCATTCATTCAGCAGGACGTCTCTTGTTGTCGTAAAGGATGCATTTTTCATTGCACACAACAACACGATCGATAAATCTGTCGTTCTTGTTTCGTACAGGAGTGCTGAGCAAGTGTAGAACGTCTGTTCTTTCGAGGCTTACTCAGTTCATGCCGCACCCACTCATCCAACTTTCACATCTTTTCAATTCTCTCCAAATGACGGACGGTTGTCGAATGATTAAAGCCGTTTTTAAACAACTCGTGTCGCTTCATGGGGTCCAGCTTCGCAGGTTGTCTTCAGCAGGCGGTCCCTAACTTCAGAAGGAATTTAGAAAGAAACTTTTCAATTTCGAGACTCATATTACGGCGACGGATGCTGTGGAACCGGTTGTACCTCCCACACCCAAATCATTGTTAATTCGAGCTGTTTCATCTGCAGACCTGTCCAGCTTTGCGAAAAATCGTGATTGTGGTTACAAATCACCTCAGCACTACTAATTACAAAGCTTCCTTTATTAGTGATGATTGTAACCGAAAAATTTGTTGGGTATTATAAATAAGGCATCGAAGATGTTAATCCCTTTCTTCCTGTGAATGACATATGAATTCAATAAAAATATGGAACTCAATCAAAAAATGGGAATGTTTTGAGCAACTGCCATTTCTCGTCGTTGTGTTGTCAGCATCCTCAGTGTGACGACGTGTGATGAATACCTGACGATGAATTATGCTCTGAATCGACATGATTAATAAGCGAAATCATTAATTCTCGCATTTCCTTCGATGCCAAAATGTTTTCTAAAATTCCTTGGTGTTCTTGGATTGTTTTCAAAACATTCTATTTTTATCATTCTCATTTCTAATCGATAATCGAATAATTTCAAGGATCGCCTTCCACCGGGTCTGCCACCGAAATTTGACCAAAAACCACCTCCTTCACGGCCTCCGAAGACGCGAAATGTAAGTATGAGAGCATTTTCATACTTAAAAAAATAAAAAGTCGAAAAATTAGGGTTCGATTTTGATTGATCAACCCCCAGATTGATCAGGCCAAATATTCATTTTCTCCCTGAGGCTTGTGACCTTCAAATGTTTGTGACTCATACCACCTACGGATCGATTATTGATTTTTGTGTAGTTTTTGGGAAACTAACCAGCGGCCATATAAGGTTCATTTCGGCACAGAATACGTCTTCGTTTTCCCTTCCTAAAGCCTGTTGCCTCAGTGTCATCTTGTGAATGGCCTGTAGCCTATCAATCACATTTGAGAATTCTATAGGCACATGCTTCTAGGCGTATCTCCACGTTCGCTACTTGACCAACAAAAACCCACCAACTATCAAAATGTCAATCAAAATGTTCAATCTATTTCAGATCCCTGTCATCATGAATGGTCGCTCGGTGAACTATGACAACCTGAACGGCGTTAGCACCGGCCGAGTAGCCCCACCTCCTGTGCCACCCAAACCAAGAATGCCGTGAGTTTTTCCTTAAACTGCCGAATCTTCAGATTCGCTTAGCTCTTGTTGAATTACAGAACCTCTCGGCCATCGTCAATATCGCCCCCGCCGGCATCAGCATCTCGACTGCCTATCGAGAAGGAGTCACCCGGCTTTGCTCC
>UZAF01017544.1:0-42740 GCA_900617895.1 Haemonchus placei
ACGTTTTGACCGATTGATGCAGGAGCAACTAGCCGACGATCGTCGAATGGGAGCGGCATCGGTGGTGGTGGTACCGGGGGCTGAAAGAAAAATCCATCAAAAAACGGTCAAAGGAGCGGGTTCATAGTATTTACAGCACTGCTTAGAAGGTACAGACAATTCTCATATTTACTTTGCTGTCAAAGTTATTGCGAAGCAGCACATTTCAAACACAATGCCTTTCTGCTCCCAATCTACCAATGGCCAATTTATCGTAACACAAGCGAAGACAGCTCCTTCAGGTTACCGTATCCTTACGAGCGATTTTTTTGATTAGTTGCTGCTTATTTATTTGTTTGATACCTTTTCATTGATTGTATTCAATTCTACTCTTCAAAAGATAAGTGCCTTACGTTTGAATCCTGAAATCCCTATCGTAGCTTAGGTATTGCGGAATACAAAATATTACACCGTAGTTTTTCGCTCTCCTTGGAAAGAACAAACAAGGTACGCCCCCTTACAGTAATCCCTTCCTTCAAGTACAAGAAAATGATAAATGTAGGAAGGATCAACCAAATACTATGGATAGGAGCGTGGAGTTGGATCGCACATAACCTTGGGTTTCTTACGATTCTTGCCCATCAAGCTTTCAAACTTCAAGTAGGAACCTTCATCCAGCTCATTTTGGACTTCCGCACGTAAAATGAATTATTTTTTATAAGAAAGGTCCTCAGGGAACCGAAATTTCGTTAGGAACCTTGCTCCCATTTTGGAATGCGCCCCTGCATCTGACCTCAGTCAGAATCTTAGTAGCGATTTGAATGCGTAGGTGCCCATACAATAAGTTGCGGTTGCCAGCCGATGACAAATTCAAGAGTTTTTATCATTCCAGACGAGTCTGGTACCAATTAACTGAGCGCATAGGGATGGGGAGAACGTTCGACGTGGGTAAATATCTATTCGGGATCCAATCCCCTTGCCACCAGGAGTGTCTCAAATTGAAGAATTTAGAGGAAATTTGTACCGTAATTGTACCAGTCCAGTTAATTAGTAGTTCCCATTCAGAATTTCAGTGGTTTCAACTGTTTAGCGACTCGTTTTTAGTATTAAGTAAATGTTAAAGTGGCCGTTACCTGTTGATAAGGTGGCATTTGTGATGGCAGACCAAATGGGAAGCTTCCAAAACAATGTGCTTGCGTTTGCATCGAACACATAACACTTGGTTGATATGAGTACGTTGTTGGAGCAAAAGCGGCAGGATTCTGAATAAAAGAACATCACCATCAAAATAATTTCATTATCTTAGGAAGATTAACAGTCCAAGCCACAGACCAAATGGGAATCCAGATTTATAGAGCACAAAACAGTCGGTTCAATATCATGCGACCGATAAGGGCATCGCTGATTTTGAGTTAAAGAGAAGACAAGCCTGCCGCAACGCGACTGCACGCCCAGTATGCAGTAGCTACGGCCACGCTGGGGCATAGATGGTTTTAAAGATACTAACCATGTATTCCGGTTCAGATTGAGGCTGACTAAAGTATGGTGGAGCGGAGGCACCTAGTGAGGCCTCCGAACTGATCATCTGGAATGAAGATGGTATTGATCGAATATGAACGAAGAATCAATCGCATTCAAATTAAGAACCGGAGGAAGAATTCGATAGCAACTGAAGAAAAAGAGCAGCTAAATTCATTCTAACACTCCCGAATACTCCATTCATAACATTCAAAGAATGGGATAAGTGCAAATTATGGGAACCAAAATCAAGATGGAATATCTAGACAGAGAAATCATGCAGAAAAATGATAATTAGAACATTATGCCATGCATTTAAAGGACATCTGAGATCGAGTGGGTGAAAGCCACCAAAAAGAAAGAAAATTTGAAAACGTACATAGGTGATACGGTAGCAGTCAAGGTTGAGGTACTGTCGGACAACGTTTTGTGGGAAAAACATGAAATTGCCTCGCGAAAGATTTGAGATTTTAAGTGGAGATTACGGTATTTGCAGCGGAGTCCTGCCACTTATGGACGAATCCCGGGCGGAATCACCGCCACCAGTATGAGACTTCGAGAAGGATTCCAGCACTGGCCATGCTCGAGACTTTAAAAAAAGTTCCGGCTTGAAAAATATTAGAACCACGTCTTATCTTCCCCGCAGGTCAGCTTTCAGAAAACGGACCGGCAAAAGCAAAAGATTTTATGGGTCCGTTTTGTTTGTTGAACAACAGGCCACACTGCTCAATGTACCATGAAGTATTACCTAACACTAAAAGTAAGTCCATGTGGAAGGAACACTGAGACAAACCCAGCTGGAGGTTGGGATAAATATAGCAACTACTAACGTGACCTCGTGGACCGGAACTCGTCCATCGTGACTTTTTAAACGTAGTTCTTGCGGATGCATTTCCGGTGTCAAAACACCACTCTGGATCACCGTAATACTCCAGGTACGTACTCACTCGGCCAAGAAGTGTTCCTAATGATGAATGATGGGATGTGAGTTATGATATATGAAGAATCTAGGTCGTGGAGGAACGTCTATTAGGTTCATCACACAAGTAATGACGTCTGTGGACGGAGTCTGAATCCTGCATCAACAGCCAGTGAAAATAAAAAAAAAGCAATTTCATGAATTGGGCCGATGCTAACTAATTTAACTAGTTCGGTTCGCCTCCTTTCAGACGAATCACTTCGTTTCCCATCTACGGCCTGAAGTTCATCAGTGAATCGAGGAAGGCGAAGCCAGAGTTCTGAAGTACCAGACAGGTATGATACCTACTATTTGAGGTAACAAAACGTAATTTGACATAGGCGACGACTTTAGCGGTGAGGCCTAGGAATAGACTAAAAGAATCGTAAAAGCAAAATAGATTAGTGGACAGTTGCGGAGCTACAGATGTCGTTGCAAAAAGGAGGTATAAAATCGGATTACAGAGGACTCAATTGTGTAACTACAGTGAAAATGCGACCGGCTCTGATGGGAGGAATTTCAGGACTTTATGACACACCAGGTAAACTCCCCTTATGAACTACTTCTAGTAGTTACATTCTGCATGTATAAATCTACAACACACTATACTGGTGTTGTCAAGGAAGTTCAAAAGAAATTCGAAACAGCTAAAGGAAATGGGCTCGCTGAGCCTAATCGAAAAGAGGAAGACAAACTGGAGAAGGGACTTTCTGAAACAAATTCCACGTCATTGAGCTATGGTCGCTTCGAAACTTTTTTAGATGGGTCCGATAATAGCAAGGTTCGACAGATCTAGGAGGTCCAAAGTCGAAGAAAGCTGTGGAACGTGAGGGAGAGATCACGGTCTTGAAGAAAGGGAAAGTTGTCCAAAAATCAAAATGCAAAGCGGTGTTGCCCATGAAGTCATTTTCGAAGGCCCTGGTTCTCTGAAGGCGTCGTTCTATTCAAACAAGGAGCGTCTTCAATCATGCACCATACTTTTAATCCTAACCCTGTCCGACATAGCTCGCAGCCCTCTCCCAGCTACCCCTTAAGTTCCGGGTCATTCCCTGGCCCGATTCTATTTTACTTTTCTTTTTACCTACTTAACTGTCAGTACAGTTCGATAGTGTTTTGTCTTAAATTTCGCAACATTCTTCAGTAAGTCATCGTTGAGGAATGTTCCTCATGGGTCTACACTTGATAGTTGTCTTAGAGCCTGGAACTGAAGGGTACCTCAAGACAGAATCCAAGTGCCGTGAACCAAAGAAAGCTCCGAAAAGCGGAATTTTGAATGGAACTTCTGAAATAAGTGAAAACAAGGGCAGAGAATGAAAACTTCGATCGATAGCAGTGTATCAGTAGATAAACACTAGAGAGTGATGCGTGTGTGGCTGCTGGCGATAAGACGGAGGAGGTCGATTACAGAACAGAGTACTGTTGAACTGAGTTGAGTCAAAGTACACTGAGGAAGTGGTTTTTATAACGTTTAAAAGGGCAACGTGATTTGCAGTGGAACACTCAGGATGCAGAGATTGTACTGCTACAACCTCAATCACAGGGGTACGACATTCCGTACTTCCGAGTTGCAGAACATCTTTACCTAGCCAGGGGGCATTGCCAGAAGCCTGAAACCACATCCTTGTTGTTTGATCCTGGCGCCACCCAGTACCGAACTCTGGGAAATCAGCGGTTTCGTTTATTCAGCTTATCTCTGTTTTGGTCAGAAAAACATGCTGTAAGCAGTTTTTCATGCCAAAAACCTACCTCGAAAGGGATTAATCTGGGGGATCATTTTTAAGGTATACGCATCACCACGCTTCTAGGCACTCGCCTACGAAGTCTAAAACTTCATGAATGGTGATAGAAGAGAATTAATGTAAAACCCTTCACGGTGAGGGCTTTTAGCTAAATGTTGAGAGGGAACATTTTCAATTTCATTGGGATCGATTATCGATTACACCGCATTCATCTTAGATTGTGTTAGCATAGTCATGTCTACCATACGAGCCTGGTAAATGGTTGTATAGGCCGCATTCAACCGTTACTACGACCTTGAAAGGAACTTGAATGCGTGGTTTATCCCGAAACGTTTTTTATCTACGCCGGAACTTAACCCTCCATTCTTCTACCTTTAACGACTCTCCAATGATTGACAATATAAGGGTGCCCTATGGATCGTAAGGGACAGTGAAAGGTGTTGCTTCGATGAATGGGAGTAAGCCCACGTACTTTTGAGACACTACATTGCAAATGGGTCGTGGTTTATTAAAGTACGGTAGCCCCATGCGTCGGATCGGGCAGTTGGCGAAACGAAGGTTTGCCCCGAGAACTGATACGTCCCATTACTCAAAACGGAGTTCCTAGGAGTATGAGAGCAGTAAGGGAATGAGGAAAAAAATTGAGTGGAACGGTTTGGTGATGGTTTAGTCAACAGTATCCAATCTCTCAACCAAATCCTTCAGATCTTCGACAAGATAGGAAAGCTGGGACTTGTAGGTCCTGGAAATTTCAATTTAGCGCAAAAGATGGGATCTAAACTGACCCAGCAGTGGAGCAAAGCTAAACATTTGCAGCAGGAGATAACCCAAATGGAACGACATTGTCGGGGAGGGGGAGAGGGGGGGGGGCAATCCTGCCGACTCACGGTGACACCTAAGTGGGCTGTAAATGTTCCGCTGAACTCTTACAATCCACTTTCCAGCAGAACCGCTTTCTACGCTTTTCTGCCATTCTTTTACTACCCCCTCTCAGGAAGGTATGCGGGGGAGGATTAGTGTAATTTAGGCGAGTAAGCACTCACCCTTAGGTATAATTAAGAACTCACCATAACAGAAATCTAGGCGATATGATCTGAGAGCGGTGGCAGGGCCGAAGGCGGTGACAGTGCGAAATGTTCAAGAGGATGTTGGTGATTGCGGCCAGTGAATCAGTTGCAAACACAAAACAACATAATAAAATCGGCAGAAAATATATACGAATTCCATTGAATGATGGCATTTCATGAAAATGTCATGCTTCCATGAAAATACACACAATAGGGAACATCAAAAGAAAACATTTCAGAGATGGAAATAAACTGAGAGCGATGAGGTCATTGGTATGTTAGGAAGGCACTGTATACCTTTTGCCATACTTTTTACCCTTTGAGTTTTGAGTATATGGAGGTTTCGTGAGTGAACTTAGCTAGAAGTTTGCTTCTGGCGGGTTTATACTACGCGAAGTGGACACCGCATCCGTACACCTCAAAAGCCGCTGGTGCTCGCGCCAGAGGCCACAGGATCAAAACACATCAAAGTAGTCCATAACTGCATTGCATGGGTAGTTCGAAGTACCGAACATTAGTAAAACATCCACTCCGCTTGAGGGAGTTGGTAGTGGCTCCAGAAGAAAAATTGCCTCAAAGGTATAAGATCATCTGTAATGAGGAAGTTCGTTACCCATTTCCTGTGCCTTTCTTATGAAGTTGGAAGGTCCGGCTTCAACTCCCACAAAAACTTATTTTTGAAAGTCTAAAAAGTCCAATCTAAAGAGTTTAGCTCTATGCTCTTCTGAGCCTGACGGATGTAGGGCAGACCAAGTAGCCTCTCCGGAGAAAAATGCAGATAATCCATTTCGAAGGACGAAGTGTGGAGGATAAATGGTGGTGATAGTGTACCAGTTGGCATACTATCACCTGCCAACCGAATTTCGGATTAGCTTCCTCCCACGTCAACCAAACCTTCCATTTGTTCAAAGGCGGCTATTTGGTACCAGACTAGTATGGAAGGACAAACCGAGTTGTACATCAGCTGGCCAGCGCAATTTATCGAATACGTCACTACGATTTTGAATGGAAGTCGAATGCGGGGCGCATCCCTCAGACGAGATTGATCCTAGCTAAAAGTTCCTATCATCATCTTTGAATAAGAGATTTAAAAAAAAACAAGCTTCAGCTCTGAAAAGAGGGGTTTAGAGGGTGAACGTTACCGATGTGACTCGTGAAATCGCCGTCTGATTATAATTGCGAATGGAATGCGGACCCGGTTGCCACTGTGCCAGCAAACCGTCAGTAATCAGCCTTTCGTCCAGGAAATCGAATTTTTCCCATGGAATTCACTAATCTCCTACTCTTGTTGCAATTTGAGCTGCTTGATTTGTTTTTTTTTGTAATCTGATTTTGGATGTTCTATTCAATTATTCATTGATAGCTTGGTTGTTTCCCGTTTCCAGACCTAACGCGACGGCAGCATTGAGGAGCCAGAGATCGACCTGTAAGAAGAAGCCTACGCCTAGAAGAGCCTGTTAAGTCACGCCTTTTGTCTACAACAAGATGAAGGATAAAGTCTTTGGGAGTTAATAAATCCCATCTGAGGGGTGCACCTTTGCATTCGAATTCCATTCAGAATCGTGTTGAATGCATATGTGGCCTATACAATGACTAGCCTGGGCCAGGTGTACAAGTGAGTGCTTTTATGCCCAGGCGAGTGTGCCAACAATCAACCAACCCCATAGGGATGGATGGCTTGGTCGGCTTAGGCAGATATCTATCCGAGACTCGAACATGTGACCATGCCTGTGGAAAGTGCGCCATTTCCACTACACCTCATCCTCCCGTACCAGAAATCAGAAGTTTTCATAAAAATGCCCCAGAATTAAAAGCTTTGGTGAGGAAACACTTATGAAACTGTAACAGTCCTGAAGTATCTCAGAGAGGCAAATTTACGGCTTAGTTCAGGACTGATCAGTTCGTCGTCATTCCTTCACCGGAACCCATGACCAGTGCTATGGAAAAGGAGTGGTTTTTTAGACCTGCCTAGGTGGAAAACTAGTGCTGCCGCTGAAGGCTGATTAGCACAAGAAACGAACAAACGATACCAACATATACTGGGACCAGTGCATAGTCCATAGACATTAAATTTTTCAATTGTTCAAGAAAGAAGTGGAAAGTCCAGATATTAAGAACCTTGTGTACAGGATCGGGGTATGCTTGAAACGCCAGAATACGTTGCCTCGCATATGGAGCAATCAACCAAGGCGCTTCTATAATCAGACCCTTCTCGTAGGATTGCTCGAAGGTAAAATACAGAAATATCGTCTGGGAAAAAGTAGATTTGAGTATAATAGTTTTAAAAACAAAGATGCCAAACTCCTCTGGTGAACGGGTTGAGTCTTTTGGAAACGCTTTTAAGCGGCCTAAGAAAGTCTAGCAGTCATTAACGTTTATCCTCACTTGTTCAGAAAAGCAAACAAAGGCTACTCTTTCATGCCAATCCCCTTGCTACTTTCACTACTTACTATCAACAAGACTTTACTTAAGTATGGTAATTCCAAAGAAGGGCAATAATGCACTGAACCATTCTTGGAATAGGCCATGCATTCATCTTTCGCTCGGCAGATTTCAGGCCTAACTGGAACGAAATCATAGGAGGCGCGAGTCGCTAAGTTCACCTCCTCGGGTAGGTAAATGTGACATCAACTCAAGAGGTTACAAGAAGAGGAGACGTTGCTGCTCTGAACTCGAGCTGAAAGGATCTGCAAATTGAACACGGAACTCTTGCCATTGGATCGAGTACAAATAAACAGTGGGAGCACATTATGAAGAAGAAGATAGCGATAAAGAAACTTTTCGGGGAAATGAACTGTCACTTTGTAGCGATGAACGTGAAAAACCGCAAAATGGTACGCGCGGGCCCCTCCGTGCGCGACACCGCGCAGGCGGCGGTGAAATGAATAATGATAAAACAAAACGATTGTAACAAGCGATGTATCATAGGCGACATGACAGAAATAATCGGTCGCGAGACGTGCGGACGGACGGACGGACGCGAGCATCGAGGACAACCGTGGTCGGCGCCAGTGTCGCGCGCGTCGTCGCCCTGCGCGATGAAGACGAATCGACGGAGGACGACGATGTGACAGGAGGCGTATCGGAGACGTGGTCACAACGTAACGCCATCGCCAACACTACGACATCGTCGACAATCCGTCCATGTCAACGTTCTTAATGGAATAGCTGGCGACATGGGGCGACATCAAGGCGCCAGAAATGTTGGTATGAGGGCGATATCACGATTGTCAGCTGAAGAGCTGTTGGCTGAAAAATTTGCACGCCAATCAACTGTTGGAAAATTTTAGCAAAATCGAATTTTCTTTTCTTTTTTTCCGCTCATTCGACAAAGTCACGGTCGAGTACTTCACTACTTCACTCATACCACCATTGAAGAACAGGCCATTTCGAAAATTTGGGCATATCATAAAGTTCAGGATCGGAATATGGTCCAATACATCCCTTCAGGTTGCACCTCACAATCGCCGCGGCACTTATTTGGGTATAATACATACATTTTTTAGCAGTTGAGGTGAAGTATCAAGTGGCGCACTATGACACGCATGGGCTGGGAATCGCATCTCGATTTGATACCCGCCCAAGTTAGTCAAGCCTTCCATCCCTCCGGGTTCGGTTACACGATAGCAGAATCGTCTACTGGATGGAAGCACTGCTCTTGCATCAGTTAGCCACTGCAATACATGTTGAGGGTAAATACGCATTCAAACGTATGTAGCTACGATTCTGAATGAAAGTGGGAAGCGCCGTTCTCCTGTTAGGAGGTATGACTTCTGTTGGGAAATGTGAGTAGAATTAGTTATTGATGATTAAGCCTACAAAGATGAGCTGATTTCAGTGAAAGAAATTGAGCCTGTCGATCATTTTCTTCAGCCCCCACACCTTCTATTTGGGCATACGGAAGTCCGAAGACTAGATCCGAGAGAGGACATGAGACGAATTCCGTGGGTCACCTGTCATGCATAGCCCCTTACTCTACACCTGCTTATATCGTCCCAGACCACTGTAGGGCTATTTGCACACAGTTACTATCATCATTTCGAATAAGAAGCGGCTGCGCCATCAACGCAATAATCTCTATACCTACACCACTTGGTACAACAATTAAAGCATGGTCTCGTAACACTTCCACTCAGTGAAGATACAATAAAAGAAATTTGAACTGCGTAGCGCGAAGCGACTAGCTTACATGGATGCGCCACGTCTCTCACTTTCGCTAATAGAGTTCATTCGGTTACCCGCGATTCCTTCTTCACTTACTTCTACAGGTATGTCTGCTGATAAACACTTACGCAGACTTTAGAGGGGTCACAAGGCACAATTAATAATGACAATGTCGTAGAAGGTAATGAAGTGACATCTGGTGATAAGATTCAATAACTGCTGATAAAAAGATGAGGTAAAAAAGTATATAATGCTCAGGTCAAATCGATACCTACCAAAGGTCGCGAATGGTAGTGGTAGATAAAATGGAATTTCTTTACAGATATACACATATTCTTGGTGGTGAAATAGGAACCGTATGGCTCTATAAATCGTAAAGAAAAGGTAGTGGGAAGAAGCAGAAATCACGGTAAAGCAATGAAATGGAATTGGGTGAAATTATGCAAAAATTAAACAAATTTATCGCAATTACTAGACTACAAGTATAAAGTAATATCAATGAAAATTAACAATTCTACAGGGTAAGATCAATCGTTGATATCAATGAAGTAGTAGTATTATGAACTAATATAAGTAATTTAAAAATTAGTGTCAGTTTAATCATGAGAATGGCGTTCTGGTCCAGTTTAAGAGAACAAAAATCAAAGGCTGTTTTCAAAGACTGTCTCAGGGCCTGTGTGTATATTGGCTTGAGCCTTTTCAAGATTATGGAACTTTAGTGGGCTTATGTTTCGTCCCGTTCGCCTTCAGACCGAAGACTACTTCCAAGGACTTCGAAGACACTGGGGAACGCTTTTAAAATTTTGAAGGGGTATGCTCTCCGAGAAGTCAACCACGATGCCATCCGGTCCCTGAATCATGGAAAAATCAAACATTTCCTAAAATCTGATATCTCCATTTCTACGTGATTCTTGGAATGATGCAGATTTTCAAGGAATTACGGATTTCTGGCTTATCATACAGATCCCCTTTGAATGGTACTATCTGCTCGAACTCCATAGCATTTTTAGTTTAGGGCATGGAATTACTATCAAGGCCGTGCCTCTTTGATTCCTACATCAAGGAAAGAATGGACGGATCGGATAGGTCGCGGATCTCAGTGGCTCATAGAGACAAAGAAAATCTTGTTCTATCAATGACTGTGGAGTCTGCCTCCTCTCAGAAGGTTCAAGTATAGCAGACCTACTCGTTCAAATCTATAAAGCGTTATCTAAAGCAAATTTGTGAGTACAAAATGAAAGCATGGCGCATCTGGTTGGTAAATGCTACACAGCTAACATTTTTTTCGTGTATTCATTCCCTTTTCAAGTTGAAATGCTAGAGCTTCCTCCGAAATTTGGCTTCGAAATAAAAATAAAAACCTCTTAAGCTTAAGCACCCAAAACGGACCCCAACATTTCCAAGAATTCAAAAAAGTTCGCGAGATTAATTTAGCACCTAAGTTTTGCGATGTAATCAATACCTAGTAATCGGATCAATCGACCTAAACGATAACAAAAATCACTCTGATTGCATTAGTGGAAGCAGGTAACATCCAGGATGCTCATTCTGCTATCGTTGATACTTCGGTAGTCGGCTTTGGGCTGAATAGTTGCTGAGCCGAAATCTATTGACAGTAGCGAAATCTTGGCGAGCACTAACCTATGGTAACCACCCAGATCCTAGGAAATGGTGGGAAGAGCATATGATATTGTTAATCTGACTGTAAACGAAAATGGGAAGATTCAATAGGAAAAATGAAGAAAAGATGTGATGGAAAATGTGGACATCGATTTTTCCTGATTTGCGATGAAGGGTTTTTTGTTTCACCTCTCTCAGTGGAATCCATAATTCAGAGAAAAAGAATTTGGGTCTCTTTACAGAAACTAAAAAAGATGTATAAGAAGTAGATCTGTTGGTCCATGAACCTCAACAACACCGTTCCAGGAAGAGGCCATGCATTTGGTTTCTAGTAGGAATCATGGTGGCGTTTCGTGATATTGAAACTACATGAAGGACTGATCGGAACGATCTCCCATCCAGTATTTAGCCCTGGCCTATTGAGACCCGTACACGGCCCGGGAACTATGAACACGCCAATGGTACCACGTCCAAACCGGATGAGAATTCGCAGAGCATGAGATGAGAATTTGTTAAATTGGACCCAAATAGGAAGTACAGGTTTTGTTCCCCAGAATTCGGCAGCCCAGTCTATCACCGAGCGTTCACCTCTGAGAGTACAAGGTCAAACACGCGTGGTTAATCACTGTAACGATTTTCGTGATGACAACATAATGAAGCGATTGTTCAATATAAAGCGACGTTCAGATGGACGAGAAAACTTTGGTGGGAATTATATTTCACTGAAAACATTCGGAAGAATTGATGCCTATCAGGAGCAGAGCAAGAATAAGTGTAGGGCAAGAAACACGACAAGGAAGAACCGGAATGTTCACCTACTTTAATTGTAAAAGATTTGAACTCAGGTTCTTCGAATTGAAAAGCGAGCCAAAAAACTCAGCTTTAACCAAATCCTTCCCAGTACTGCTTGAACTGGGTGGATCATTCATTCGACAGTAATCGACAGAAACAGTAAGAAATAGAGTTAATCAAGTCGACCAAGAAAGTAGCATGAGGGTATCGGTCAATATTTATTTGAGAACAGCCTTCCTGAGACGATTCAGGAACAAAAGATCGACGGAGTCAGTTGGGATAAAGTTCGACTCCAGCTGATATGTAAAAAGACATGAAACATTCGAAAATATAAAATCCACTCCTTTTGCCATCATTTCGCTATTATGACGAGAAAGAAAATACGAAACAAGGTAAAGAAGATATCCATAAATTCACAGTAGAAAAAGAGTAAAGAAAAAGGGTCAAAAAACGGTTGGAAAGGGCTCAAAAACTCAATCATTAGCTTTCTCAACTTCAAATCAAATCGTACATCATAGAAGGTTGGTGAAGAGAAATTCGAGCTCATAAAATATTAGTAGTTAGATGAAAACAGTGTGGTCGGACTATCGATTAGTTATAATGGTTGGTATACGCCATGAACAAGAACTAGGTTCGAGCTGCTTCAAGGGTTTGGCCTATTCAAACAGCTACAATAATTTGCCAATGTTCAAGTCAGTGGTAACTCTGTCCCTTCAAGGTCAAATAGTTATATTCCAGCACTTACATCTAATAATTCGCTAACGAAGGAGGGATTCGGTTGAACTGGACGAGTTTCAATCTCCAAAATCGAAGAGGGCATCACATGGAGCCACACCGATTTTTCTCCTCAATTGACTAAATAAAAGTAACAAACCACGAATCAAAGCTATCCGGAAAGTGTAGTCTGACTGTAATTGTCTAAACACAGAAACACTGCCATACCTGAGAAAAGGACAACTGTGGTTCCGTCCTTTTTTAAATGAGCTACGGACGCGGAAAACTATTTTCTCATTCGCAAAATCGCAATAGCAGAGCCGAAAAAGGATAACCACGAAATTTAAGATGGAGTTGATGGATCTCATCACTTTCAAACGATTACTTTGAGAAACATGAAAGCCAGAATCTGACGGAATATGATCTTTAACCTACGGAACCATTAGAATGGTAGTGATTCCCGTGAAACGGCAACTTTCAGGCATTTTTCCGAGAGGACTTCCCAATTTTTTCGTAGAAAATGGGCAAAGGCAAGTAGAAGCGCGGGAAAACGGCCTTTTGGAACGACGGTGAACGGCTGGCAGTCCGGGTGGGCGAGGTCAGGACGCAGTACCACCTGGGACAGTCGCCGTTGACGAAGTACGTGCTCGCGCACACCCCGTGTTGAAAACCGAAAGTTGAAGTGTGGCAACAGCGAGGTAAAACAACCCGAGCAGATAGTGCCACCCGGTTGGAGACACCTGGACGACAGAGATGAGGTGGGTGAGTTCCCCCTCGGCAGAGGCGCCAGACTGCCAAACAACGCAAATCGCACACGTGTGTGTACCGTGCGCCATCGACAGCAAAGTTCACTCACCTCTAAAGCTCTCTCCACCTTGGAGAAGCTGCAGGAATGGAGGAATCGTTTACTGTAGGAGTCCTATTCCTGGTGTAGTAGTCGCTGTTCCTTCTACAACATTCGGATCCTTGATTTGTGGAGACGGCTCTCAAGAGATATAGCGAAAAAGTTGTTCTTTCAGATATTTTGGCTCTTTTTCTAGGATTTTTATACTCTTCTAGGTCGACTTAAGGGAGATTGTGCTTCGAGCACGTATGTATTTGTCCACTGATATATGTTCATTAAAAATGGGTAGGAAATGCGATCTGGCTTCAGCCTCCATATCGCTTTTGCTTCAAAAGTTTGAAACTGGCAAAAGGCTCAAAGAAAGTACAAATCATGCTGCTTAAATAGGCATGCATGGGCTGCTGCGATACTGGGTAAATAGAAGTGCGCGGCGCATCCAGGACAGCTTGAAACAGCGAATCTCCAGAGTCCAAAACGGCCCATGACTATTACTGCCAATAGGAAACGATCGCTTTATTCTTCTACAACATGGTCGAGAACGGATCGTACATGCTTCGTCTGTTTGCTGGAGAAGCAGCTCACCTTGAAACATCTGGGAACCTTCTAAAAAGAGGTTAGTTAAATTGGTAAAAAGTCACTTTGATGTCTCAGACGGTTATTATAGAAGCTGCAACGAGACAGAGCAAGAGGGGAGTGAGGGAAAGTCGACCCCAGCAGCTGAGGCGTAAATCTCCTCACTGTTCGACTTCATACTTAAGCAGCAAAAAAAAAAAGGTCAGCAAACAACCAATAGAGGGATTTCCAAAATACTCAACTTGTTACAGTTTTGCTAAGTAGTTTGACAAAGAGTGGATTGGTCGCTTTTGTTTCCCATGTGGAGGCTCAGGAGCATGGCAGTAGGAGGACGACCACAGCGAGCTACGCTTAATTATGTGGAGGAAGTTCGTTTCAAAGACTTCGAGTAACGGGCAGTTTCAGTTCATACTAAGTGTGCACTAAAGGATCTACAAGGTTACAAGGTAGGAGTTGAATGGTGTTACAAGTTGAAATAGAGGTGACACCGCTGAAACCGGTTGCAAGTCCACACTGTCCCGTTTTCTTTCTTCTCCGAATTAACCTTGTGTTGAAAATATTTTGGTAAAAAAACTTGGAAGATAGGCATCAAGAGGACAAAAAGCACCGAAGCTTATTGGCTTATTATTTCCTTATCAGGGCAGATTCACCGAAATTCTCCGATTTCTCTACCAGAAGCAGCTACAGGCTATGCAAAAGCAGGAGTTTGGATCCAGAAGCTTTCTGGCTCTAAGAAAAGATGGAATCCGTCCGACACAGGGAAGGTCGCTAAGTGGATTTCCCGCTGATCCCCTGTTATGTACGGAAGTGTCTGGAACTGAACCTCTGCTTCTATCTAAAGACGTAAGATCTATTTTGATAGTAGAGCTGGTGAACACTCTAAGTTCTGATTAGGGAAGGTGTCTACGCATAGAGTCTGAAAAAGGAATAGCGCATGCCAGTAGTGGAAACCAGAGACAGTAGGGTAGTTCAGTGGGAGCGTCTCTTTTTTGAACTTCCTGGTCAGAGGTGTTGTGGTCAGTGACGTCTGTGTGGGTGGAAGTGAACCTCACGACACAACAAGTCCTCCTATCTGCCCATATTTTTCATAACAGTCCCCAACCCCCTTCAGATGCCCCCACAAATCAGTCAGTATGATGCGAGGACCTTAGCGGACCAAATCTATCGAAAAAGGCTCTGTAAATAAAAAGTTCGGACACTTGATATTCGAGAAATCGGTTTCACCAGTTATGACAGTAAACGTAATATCAAATTAAAAGAGAGAAGAGAAATGTCCAAAGATGGTATACGACATTCGGGCACGATCTTAGCGTCCGCTAGTCATCGTCAAGGCAATAATGAGTTTTTTGGCATAGGCGCCAAGATGGCGGCGTTTCAAGGGCATTCGACCTCCATTCTCCCTCCTGGCCGCACCCCCGTCAAACCTCGAAGAGTCTAGCCTACGAGACATAGTGGTGGTCGACTTACCAGACATTCAGGCTACTTCCCTGAATCATTTTGGCTCCAGTGAGGAGTCACTTGGACTATGTGTCTGGGGAGATTCTGTCTAGACACATAGGCTACCCCTGGAATCGCTATGGCTCCAGTGACGTGCTATTTACTAGCAAAAACACCTGGTGAAACTCCTACAGGAGGAAACATGCGGATATTAAAATGATCCTATCCCTCCACTCAATTCACGAACTAGACTTTACCTTTTTTCCACTGGCTGGTCTTAGACTTATCCTCCCAACTGGTGAGACATAGGTGATCAGCCTTGATCACAAACATCATATTGTATCAGGCCTTCAACTACTGATCGAGTTTTTTAGATGGGTGGAAATGTGAATGCCCTCTTTCATTTAACTACTAAGATGAAATTCAAGAAGGTATTTTCTACGTTGTCTTGGTGCTCTCGTTTTCTACTCTTCTTCTTCTGTCCCTCCTCCACACAGTGCAAAGCAGTTGAATGCAAGCTATCTTTGCAAGTAAGAAAACTGGGCATGGTGAAGAGAAAGGATATCCGCAGCAGTTCCTGGACCGACGACGTTATTGTAGAGCAAGACCGTACCGGGGGTGGGTGTTGACGGGAAGGTATAATAGAAGGTTGCAGTCAATCACGACAAGAAAGAATATCAATTAACTCTAGTGTGATAATCAGGAAAACAGATGACAAATCAAGGAAATCTTATGCAAGTATCAGATTCGACACTTTAGATGCCAGGTTCTTCTGTAAAGAACCGACTTTGACTTGTGCATCGGTTGACCATGGCAACACTACAGAGGCCTCATGTGCATTCAAACGACTCTACGGGCCTGAGTGTAAGTTGTATGCATGGCGCATCCTGAAACGAAATTGATTAACGCTAAAAGACTTTCTTTTACTTCATCTAATTATCAGCAGAGTGAGAAAGGCGACAAAACCTCAAACTACAATAACTGCAAGTGGCATGAATGTAAGCGTGAAAAAAAACTGATGTGATACTTAAAAAATGAAGAATTAGAGGTGGGGGAGGGGTTGGGTGAGAAAATAGTCCGATGTCGTGAGTCATGGGGAATACTAAACATGAGAGACAACTTCTACACTGTGTTTACTCTTAGTGTAGGTCGAAAACAAGTGAGGGATAGTATTGTATTTCGATGTGCGTATTCTCGCATAGACACCTGGACCACCCGTAAGGAAAAGCATGCTGCAAGGATAACCAGCCAGAAGTGGGGGGTTTGAAACTAGTAGCGGGATTAATGTAGGTTGACTGATGGAGGTTTTGTTATCTTAGTCGAGATTTGGTTTAGCTCAATTTTTATTGCTGTCACCAACGCTTTCTCGTTGGTCCTCCCTGTGCTGTCTTCTTGGAGCGTAATACCGCCTCCAATCGGTCCGATCCACTGCTTCGGCGTGCTCTCTACCGTTTCGCTGTCTACCGTCAGGATTCTTTTGCGGTGTCATCTACTCCCTTAATGGTNCTACAGAAACTGGTCGGCTACTGGACAAGTCAGGTAGCTGTAGGAGGATGAGAGTAGTACTCTGTAAGAGACTGTAAGAGTAGGAGCCAACCTAAAAGTTAGGGAAAGATTGGTAGGTGAACTACATTAGGTAGCTTACGATATCTCGATGATTCTGCTGATTACAGACAGCGGCATTCGCAAGAGGAGAGAAGGGCGTTAAGAAGTTGATATTCAAAGAGACGCCCTGGACGGCTACTCTGTACATCTTCGGCTTCCAGGACACTTCCGTCGACAACGAACTCTGACTCTGCAACTCGCCTTTACTATACTCTCGCCTGTAGTGTGTACTGTGCATGTATGTCTGGTATAGCTAAAGTTCGTAAACGATGGTACAGGATAGGCCGAGGCTGTTCGCTCACCAATATGAGAACAAAATGATTTCCATTAAGATCCGTAAGATGTTGCCACTTGTAATTCTTACTTCAGCTTCATGCCATTATTCTTTTTTGCCTTCCAAAGTGTATGTACTGTAGTTTGAACTCTTTTGCCCTTATCAGTCTGTCATTGTTGATTTTCCCATAAATCCGGTTGCAGTTTTTCCCACTTTTATGCATTCACTGTTATGCAACCCGATTTTTTTACCCTGAATGCTATACTATGTACACTTTGAAATTTGATTTTTTTACCGTTCAGTTTTAAGGTCTGATGTTTTAATGAAATTAACGATCTCATGGAAAGATCTAAACGACTGGAACTGTGGATCAACTGAAACTTGGGGCAATTCAACGTCAGAACTCCTTGTCTTCATGAAAGGCTCTCATCACCCTTCCATCACCTCCTCCGTCCTACTGTCTACCCCTCACGAAGTGTAGAAAGGCTGTCGTGCTGCCGAATTTACTTAACGTTGAGGTCTCCCTCTTCTTCTTACATTTAGATAGAATAATTAGTCAGATGTCAAAGATGTTTTTGATTATTACCATTGTTTATTACATTTTTCATCAAACGTCCAGGAAAAGGACGATAGAGTAAAACAAACAACAACAACGACAACAGTGATGATGAGCAGGCAGCCTTTGACAGTTCCTTCTTTTTCACAAGCCCTATTTCCGTTCGAGGCTATGTACCACACACACCGCAATATCACCTCCTAACACTGGATATCATTCCAAAAATCTCGCGATTGGACCGCTGAAGACCATCCACTGAGCTGATGACATTGTTCTGATAGCGGAGAGTAGGAAAGAACTAGAGGGCGAACTGTAAAAATGACAGGACGTACTGGCCGAGAAGAACAGCCCAAAAATAAATGTAGAATGGATGTAAAGAAAGGTAGACGGAACTCTTGCAAGCAGCAGTGTTGAAGAAACTTCTGAGAGAAGGTTACCAAACCGTCACAGTCACAAGAAATCTGTACCAGGCGGATTTCATCCCATTCCACGCCCCAATTAACTCTGAAAGGAACGGACTGGTCAACTTATTTTTGGGAGTGCTAGAGTTTACTGAAATCTGAAAGGTATCGGTCCGACCCTTGCTGCAGAGTATGGACTGATAACACCGCCTTCAGAGGCTTTGCTGACAATTGGGGAAAATACCAGAGCATGCATGTTAGACAACTCTTGGCCCAAGCCGGCACTGCGGATGAGAAGTAGAGGGCTGCACTAGCTTTTACAAGAGAAAACGACAGAGGACGATGTCGTGGCGATGATCAATCCCTTCGACGGTTGCGCCGCAACTTTCAACTTTCATTAGGATCTCACCGTTAGCAGTATGAATGCGTATCTGACCCATTCCACATTTTCGGAGGCCTGATGATATAGGAACGAATGCTTGCAGAATGAGATGGCATTTTATCGGCCCCTGGACAGATGGAGGCCTGGGAATTGCAGGAATTGATCCCTGAACTATACTAGTGGTAGCGGCGCCACCTTGGCACAGCCCCAGGTCCTCCCCACCAGATAAGATAACGCAGGAATCCTAGAAATGAGAAGGCACTGCATTTGAAATGATAGTACAAGGTTAATCAAAGCGCCATGTCCTTAAAGTTGTCCTCGTTTCGAAATCCTGTGCCAAAGCAAAGGCGATAATCCAAGGTTTGCTTTGCGTCCACAAGCGGATAGCAAACGACCATCACTTCGATTTTTTTTTTAACTACGATACCATACTGTCGTATACACTGCTTCGGATTATTACGTTTCAAACCGGAGCTACAATAGAAGAATTTCAAGGGAAAAAACAGAGAAGTCGTTTGTTGTGTAGAACTTTCTGGTCAACCGGGCTTGATAGATATAGCTCATCGCAGCCACAATGGATTACACTTCATTGAATGCTACAAGCAGTTCGGTGGGATCATACACATTGTTTTAGCCTAATGAAAGCGAAAGATGATGACAAACACCTCAGAAGTAAGCCCGCTGACAATGTTATACAAGAGCACGGATACCCTTTTCTGAAAGTGAAAACCTCGAATGGTGGTTCAGGTTTTTATGTCGCTCAACTTTTGAATTTTGTTGATCTTTAACAAACGCTCAGGTGGACCGTATGGCTGCGAACATAATACGCCAACAGTCTGTGGCGGTTCGCCAAGTATCTCAACTGTAAGCGAACCACGTTGAAGCTGAAGTGAACAACGAGTGTAGCCTCACGTCTGAACGAATGGGCCTGAGATTGAAGAGAGTATTCCATACCATTTTAAGTTGCAGGAGTAAAAATAGTCTTTCGCTTTGTCACGTCGACATTTAAGTTAGAAGTTAATGCTCCTGTGAGTCATAAGGTGTTCTCCATTCGGGGAAATCTTCTACAACTTCTTCTCCCTACCGTTTACTCGCACGGTCGCAGGTTCGGCTGGCTCCTGTTACTTTTCTCTATCGCCGGTCTGCTGCATCTTTTGCCGTTACTCAAAGGCACAGCTCACGATAAAAATGGTCTTTGATATTTCCGTATAGTATGAATTCGAGGCTCCCCCTTATGCCATACCTGCCGTTATAAGGTCGAAAAACGTCATGGATGGTGCACAACAAGGGCCAGATTGTATTGTGTGAATGCCACACCCCTCGTGGACGGGTCCCATTTGCTTTGTAGAGGCTGCACTATCTCAAGAGACTACCATGTAGAAAGTTCAAACAACTTGTCATAACCTATGGCGACAGTAAAAGACAGTTTCGGACAATTTCGACTTGATGTAGTCATCTCTTCGAGCAATGAGAGCAAGTTAAATCTCGTCCATCACCTCTTACATGCCATTACATCACGCTTATATCGTACAACCTGCACTTCCGCTACTTTTAAAAATCCTTTAAGTAGGTGGATTTTCTCGTTCTTCGCCACCGCTGTACTGCTTTACGTCAACACTTCCACTTTTCTACCTAAAAAGGGTACCTCAAAATTATCGTGAACTGTGCTTTTAACTTCGGAGAGATTCCTCTACCTCCTAACTCCATCTTTTCTTTGGGGCTCGTGGTCGATTTTCTTCAGCTGCAAAGTCCAGCTTCTCTAATAGGATGAATTTATGTACTTCGCAGCATGTGCCCGTACCATTGTAGCCGCGGTTATCCTATCTTCAGCTGTTTTGAGTTCCCTGCACGATTGTCCGGGCGACCTCATTTCTGACCGATCTCACCGTGTCCATCCGAAGGCCCATCTCAACATCCTCATCTCCGCAGAGGATGTTTTCCTTCATGATTAGTACCCACTGACCAGCACTCGCTGCCGTAGACCATCGTAGACCAGTATCCGAAAATTGTAAGGCTGATAGGATAAAACAACCTGAAACAACCCCACAGAACCCACGAATATCAATGTAGGGGTCGATATTTATAGCCAAGATCGTGCCTGTAAGGTCTTCTGAATACAGTGTACTCGGTCGCTTGGATACTGTAAAAGTAAGTAAGAGTCAAATGTCATAGCTCTGTACAACCACATAATCACATTTGATATATGAGGCTTTTCGAGACTTTCTATGCTATTGCCAGCAACTCACGCCACCGGCCAGTACTGACAAGTGGAGATCTAAGCTGGCCCATGGACTAGAACCCCTTAGTGGAATAGTATCGGCGATCACTATCCACTACACCAAGGATGCCGTTTCCTGGTGGTCCGACGCTTTTTTATGAACAGATAGATCACCACTGCCCCAATACCTTTCTGAATGAGCCAATCCACGCACCTTCTTGCAACTAGAAAATAATCAGCTTTTTCCTCATCTGATCTTCTTAACAACTGTAAATGACTAATAGACCGAACTCCCTCCTTTTATCGTCGAACTGAAAAAAACTTTTTTTCCTATTACTAGAAACCATAATCATAACGATCAGGTGTACAGTGTTAAAGATAAGGAGTTCAATCATTGTCATAATAGTCCTGACAGAAACAGAGGAAACCATGCTAGTATCAATCCATTTTTGGGAATTGAAAGGGTGTCTCAAACTTCAGAGGGTGCTAGAGCAATAGCGTGCTCCAATTACAATGCTCGCTATACGGCTAGAATTGGGTTCTGGCTATTTGCCAGTGCGATGGCCGAAGCAATTTTCCTTTCTTTATTACTTTTTCCTTTTTTTTCCGTTCATATATATGAATGAAAAGATTTGTCTGGATCTGTATAAGCCAGTTTATTAAGTGATTACGATCAGACGATCGAAATAATGATGCCATGTTGGTTGTAAAACATATGACATAGTAGCACCTGGTTTTGGTTCGTTTTCAGTAAATTTTAACTGCGAACATGAAACATATCGTACGAAGTTAACTCCAAGCCGAACTGTTGTTATATTTCGTGCCTATGTACTGTTTGGTGTGTTTGTCGCGGCCATCAATATAATAGGAACCGATGATCATATGAGTCACTTGTGAAGGCTAGCAACAGACTAACCGTTCATACCGTTTATTTCATCTTTGTTTGCTTATATGAATGGACCACTCTAATTTGTTTGAAAGATTCTGAAAACTTTTTTTCCAAAAATAAGCGTTTCAGAGTTGTTTGATGCAAAACGAACTGTTGGACCCACCTTTATCACAAGGTGTTATGCAACATGTCACCCTGCCACCACAACCGATGTCAGGACCTTTATCAGTGAGTGTTTTTTCATACAGGTTCTTTCACTATTTTTACTTGACTTTTACTAGAGATGGAAAATCAGAATTCTCCCGAAGTCTGTTTTAACTTTGTTGTAAAGCTAGATCATCTATAGCAATCGGTTTCCTTCTTTTCTTGTTAGCTTACTTGTTCGGTAGGATATGGTTCTGCAAAGGAGGTTGGAGTTTTTCTCAGGTTCATAGCATGAATTTTGAATCAAAATTCAATTTCCATCCTTATCGAATTACTTGGCACCACAAATCTTTCTATATTCCTACTGCCACAACAGAGATGGCACAATTCTCTTGCTGGGCAGAGGGTCGCGTCAACTCGCTTCGAAGCTGAAAATGTCTTAGTTGTTTAGCAGGACAGGACTCGACAACTCAGTTTTACAATTGTAGTGGTACATTACACTGCTCGATCGAACGTGTAAATTGCCCCAAAATCACTACTCTTAGGTCTTGATATCTATGTATGTATTGCTGTATATGTATTGATGAAAGAGATTTTTCACACGTCTCATTCAACTTTTTTTATTTTGGGAGCTAGTACACTCATAAAGAAGATTTCATGTAGGTGAACATTAAAAAGTTTTGTATCTACTTTCGAAAAGTTCATTTTTTCGGGACAATTTTAAGTTCTCCATCGCGCGTGATTTCAGCAACCCCCAACTTCTTCTATTGCTGAGTCCGAGCAAACGGATCCGAATCGAGCTAGGAAGGCAAGGAACATATTCCACTCTAATAGTTCGAACTTATTGCTTGTCTAATTAAAGGTGGCAGAAGTTTTTCTTACTGCTGGACATGCTTTTCAAAAACTAGGCGATTTGGCGATGCAACTCCACATGGGTCCATCGTCTGT
The DNA here is from genome assembly GCA_900617895.1 of Haemonchus placei. NCBI lineage: Eukaryota > Metazoa > Nematoda > Chromadorea > Rhabditida > Trichostrongylidae > Haemonchus > Haemonchus placei. The sequence goes on from UZAF01017544.1 coordinate 22,823, forward strand.
GCCTAACGAGGAGTAAGTTGATTAGTTTTTGTGAATCTTCCTTTCTTTCACTCATATCGGTTGTACGAATTTTTGTTCAGTCTCTGTTTTGTTTCTAAAATTCTTCATTGATGGCAAAAAACCAAGCGGTTTGCACGGATTCGTTGCGAGTGATGCTGCTGGCAGTATATGGCGTTATTTATAAAAATCGAATGGATGATATTGACTCATTGTGCACTGCAGGAGATGGAGCGAAAATAATGTGGATCATCTAAGGGAAGCGCTAACTCGTTTCGCTCACGAACTTGACCAAATTAGCAATAATGTGCAAGCACGAACAACGTAAGTGATACTCAAGAAGAACTGCAAAACTTGTTATCTCAAACGCGTCTTTACATTTCAGGAAAATGATCAGTACGGATATAAGGCGAAGGCATATGGCTCCTCAACGGCCGGTGGCATCGGCTATTTCGACTTTGAAACGTCAACCTACCAGACTTGGTCCTGTGATTGTTCCCAAACGTCTGAATGTTACCAGGAGTGCCACAAGGGTAAGTGAGGGGAAGTCTAATCAGAAGATTCGTATTCTTCCTTATGTTGCATGGTGCTCGGGTGTCATTTTCACATTCCTCTTCATAATTTCATTTCGCCCTGACTGAATTGGTTTTATTAGATTCACTCAGATAGGTGACTCTGCATAAATTCCTTTCTTTCGCAAGCGTTCTATGGTTAGATGGTACTTGCTTGAATTTTAATCTTTCAGCCACAGTACGTTCAGCCCGGACGGCTAGCGACAGCCCCTCCCGCAATTTCGCAAGTTATTGTCCCCACTACGAAAACCTATCCAATGACGCGGACGACTTCATCGACATTTGCTGGTCAGCGGCAGTACTTGATGCCACTGACACAACCAGGTCCGTCACGGACAATCCCTGTGGTGCCGTCACGTATACAGAACCAAACACCTATTCACCATTCCCAAAATTCGATGGCTTCACATCAAGGCCCACCCACTTTGGTGCCAGTGATAATGGACGATGCCCCACCGCCATTGGATCGGCGGATATGATTTCAGGTAAAGATGTTCTTTTGTGATCAGTTAAGTAATTTATTTTGACTTTTTTGATGCCTCATTTCAATCATACGATGCATTTTTTTTATTGCCTACGGAAACGGTTACCACGTGGATACCATCGCAGACAATCAATCAAACTTAGCTTCTTGTATTGGAGTGACTTTGGTTTTGTAGTCTGTAAGTGACTTTTCAGTGCGTACCTTTTCTTTGTCGTGGGGAGGAGATGTCGGAAACTTGAGTGCCGTACGATGAACCTTTTTTACTCGGGTGTGTTTTTCTTTGGTTTCATCTTGCATCGTACATCTTCTTATCGTTTCTCTCTATCGTTTTTCCCCTTTTCACTTAATTCATGGTGATAGTGCAGTCGCAGAGCATTGGTATGTGTAAAGATCTGTCGACTGGATCAATCTCTAATGATATCTCTTTAAGGCGCTTTTTAGTGTTCCTCGAAAGTGCTAGGTTACCTTGTTATGCAGAATCCTGATTGGCTTGAGATACGCGATTTCGCTGTTGGTCTCTTCCTCAAAAAGTAAACCGCCAAGGGCTTACCTGGTTGTTGCAAACAAAATAATCTGCATGAGTTCCTAAATATCATATCTGCCCTTTCGCTTTTTGGTCTAAAAAGGTTTTCTATTTACTAATTTTTTCATGATTCTTATATACATATTGTGGGCTTTTTCAGATTTTGTATTCGACTTTCTCTGGACATTGATGTGGATGGATTACTCTGTCGAGTTCTGATGGGACCAATGCATTTTCGTCTACGCTCGACATGCATACGTCCTGGTCCCGTCACCGATATTGCATCTGTTCAAACCTATTTCTTGGAGAATTCGATTTCTTCTTGGTGCTAAGACTCATATCACTCTGCTAAGATTTTTAAAAGTGAACATCTGCTTTTATTTAAATTGTGCTACTGCTCTTACCAGAAGTAGCCTACGTTCCACAGAATAGCGTCACCCGGAAATTTTGATTTTGAAAGTCTATATATTTTGATGCGGTTTTCATTGGATTTTTATATTTTCACTCGTGTCTTTCTCTTAATACTGCTGCGAAGTTTATGTAAACCGCGGCAAAATCATATGAGCTGCCCAAGGGTAACTTGCAAACAACTACAGACCGCCTACCATTTGTGCATTCATATGCATAATCCCTACAACTCTAAGTAGTACAAGGCATACATCGGGTTATACTGAGAGTTTAAACTAAGTTTACCCCTCAAATATGGGCGACAGAATGTACCGAATCGCTGCTTCATCTATCTTGAGCTAAATTAGAAGGAGGTATAAAGTAGGCTGAGGGTCACATCACAATTGAGAAGTTGTAGGTAACAACAAATGCGAGAAAAGTTGGAAGAGTTATTGTTCTAAGATGTTCTTTTCTATGGTGTGCGTGGGCTAATTATGTGCTTTATCTCCCTATACGCTCAGCGTGATGGTTCCGAAGAGGATAGAGGTCACATCAAGTTTCTTTAAACTATGGACCGTACTTTCCTATGGACGCTTTTCCGTATTACGAAAACAGAATAATGAACTTTGCAAGTTACCACAATCGCTCCTTTATTTAACCGGAAAACTCGTGCGACGCACAGATTGTGTGGTATTTATCAATTGTTTACACCGCATAAGTTTTCCTCATGTTCGAGCCCCCCTGATTTCACTTGTTAGCTGTTCAATATGGAGTTGGAGGAGCTAGGATTGGTGAACAGTCCTATTCATAAGGTGATAACGTTCAGTGCCGATTTGAGCTCCATTGTATTACGGCTCTAATTTTTGCCTACATTCATTTTAGTTGTTTTTCTAACCATTAGCTGATTAGCTTTTCTATTGCAAATCTTCATTAGATGTGCCACATGACTACTACTACAAGTCTTTATCCCGGCGCCAAATTAGCTCGCCCGTGTCTCTCATGGTCTTGATGCCTTCAAGATGACTCTGATGACATAGCCTTTTAAGTTATGTTGTTGTACAGTGTATTATTTTCACTAGCATTGCATAGAGGTTCTTAGTTGGAAATTGCTGTTGATTATTTGTTACTTACTCTCGATGAATTTCTTATACATTCGGGATGTTGCGGATAAGGCATGTAACCTTCCTGGTAGAAGTCAAATACTCGAACCTGCATGTAACCTTCCTGGTAGAAGTCAAATACTCGAACCTAAGTTCCATATTCGCAGAGAATGACAAATTATTTGGCGAGAGGGAAGGGGTGGGGGTTGGATACGGGTGTTCTGCATGTGCAGTACAAAATTACCGACTTACTTTCAAGTTTAAAACCTTTAGACAAGGAAGTATAGCTGCTAACATGATACTATACGGTAATAAAAAATCAGGTGAAATATGAGAATCCAGAATGTCTGGAAGAAAAGGTAACCACTGTACAGAAGAAATTTGCTGGTAGGAATCAACATGGTTTTTTAAAGGCGTTCTCCATCGGGAACTGTTCCCGGAGGGGCAGAGCCTCACAAAGATGTGTACGTGGACTATTTGGACGCAACTATCCAATGCCTTCTATTTACTGAGCCTCCTTTAGAACAATGAACAAAGAACAAGTTTCGTAAAATCTCGAGGCACAACTTTTAAAATAACATATTTATTTACGGTAACATTATATACAAATACCCCAAATAGATGCTCTTGATTGACGATTACGGTAATACGGAGAAAGTTGCAAATGGCTACGTTGAAAGGCTGTCTTAATGAGGCAGTTCGCCCTTTTAAAACATTCAGGCACAGTTCACGGTAAAAACGGTGCCTTAGATTCCCCCTAGAGGCACCCATGGTCTAAATGGATAGCACGTCGGCATCGTCGGCGAAAAATGACTTTCACAGAGCGTCTTAAGGGCTCAAATTTGCTATAACGACGAACACGTCCAAAAGTGGACGTGTTAATATAGCCTTGTTTAGGCTGCACTATTCACAGTGAAGCCCGAGGACACCGAGGAATAGTACGCTCACGTGGGAGACACTCGACGATTAGAGACACATTATTTCGTACTTCCCTTTCTTACTTCTTTTTGAAGCCACAGAATTTTTAAAATCCGATTTTCGGGTTTTCTCGGTTATGCTTGCACTAATCTGCGCCATAACTTCCATTATTTCACTTAGACTGGTTACCTCAGATTTATCGTGAACTGTGCCTTGGGATTAGATGCGCGCGTCTAATCGATATCTATTCTTCCGAATGCGTTGAAGGGGCGATGAAAAATAAGCATGCAAAAAGCGAAGGAACAGTATGGAGCATAGAAATAACCTATCATCTGTTTATATACAATAAAATTAGAGATCATCCACCGGAAACAAGGCACCCATAGGCACTTTGAAAACAGAAAATACACCCGTCTTGAACTAAAGCTAAAACCTACTGTAATAGCTGCATGCACTAATCCTATCAGAATGATATATTCAAGCGTATTGGGTGAGTTTCTGTTGTTTTTCGGATACCCTTTGAGGACACTGCCGACGACATCGGCAGCGAAGAAGAAGGCAGATAAAGGGAAGTAGCACGATGAAAGCGCCGATGAGGAGACATTCAGGACGGAAAATGATGTCGAACTGAGATGGAAGCACTGGTTGAATGAGGACTCGCACTTCGGCCGAGGAATCTCGTCCGATTAGGTCGTAGTTGATCAGACGGACCATGTATTCACAGTGGTGTCCAGGAAACGTCACTTCAGCAGAGGTAGATGCCTGGAAGGGCTTGAATTAGGTTTGACATAGATTGCGGTATATTACCTTTTCAGGCTGACTTCGGTGGTTTCCCTACTGGATAACCATCAAAGTTGGGTTCCACTATAGCCAAGGGCTGGATGCATCAGAAACTTGGGAGCCACTCCCCTCAACACTCCGAGCCACTCACTCCTTCTGGGATGGCTACCATCTAGGACGTTCCATTATCAAACATCGTGTTAGGACCTACCGCTCTGACGTTGATCGTCTCCGGTTGAACTTGACACTCGTACGCACTTGAAACGGCATGGAAGACGATTTGATAGAAAAGGATGTTCTGAGGATCAGCCGATGGAGTCCATGAGACAATGCCTGTTCCATTCGGTCGAACGACGACATTTAGGTCAGATACCGGCTCAGGAGCTAAATCGTCAAAGCATAATCCAACTATCTTACACATCCCAGTAGAGATCTCAGCAACTTACGGCATTGAAGACTTCCACGGCCATGAACGTCTTTGCACTGAAGCGATCTGAAGTTAGCAGTAACCGGTTTGCTCATTTGGAGCTTGTCTACTGAGATCGCAGAAATTGTGACGGCATAGTCGGTTTCAAACTCGAGCTCAGGCAGCAGAATGGAAGTGGATGAATCCTAAAAGAGGAAAGAGTTCAGGCCTCAGGAATTCCCGATGGCTACTGCATCCAACTGACCAAAACGATGTCACGAGTAGCTTGGGTAGAACCGTTACTGAGGTGTAGCTTGTAGTAGCACGAGTCCTGTGGTGTTCGAGACCATTCAAGATGAGCAGTCACTCCACGATCCGAGTTGTAGCCGTTTTTTATGATCAACGGAGCAGCTAGAAGGGAGTCATTACTGGTTAGTAGGTGAGTAACACCGTTTCACAGTCGCTGCCCGCAAAGTTCCGCTCTTCTTACCTGGAGGCTTAGGCCCAGAGATGCTCGAAACGGACGTCCATGGGCTAGTAATCGTTTCACCGAGTCGACCAGCTGGTCCAACTGCAGTGACCATGAAGCGATACTGCACAGCAGGAATCAGTCCTTTCACTTGGAACAAAGTACTGGATTCAATCTGAAGCAAAAGGTGAACTGGAACCTTCAGATGTTCATTTTACGGTTAAAAAATCGTACCGATGCAGTAATCCACTGAGTTTCCTCATAGTAGCCCATGGTTTGGGTACGTTGCTTCCACTGAACAACGAACCTGGAATCATCGGGATTAGAGTGAGGTCCAGAGCTCAGGGGCCATTTTTTTAGCTGCCGTGGCGTAGTAACAGAGACTTGCAAACTTTCAAGTGAGGATCGGTTGACTGAACCTTCCCTGATTTGGTAACTCTGTCCTCCATAGGAGGAACCCTAAGGAAGTGAATGAAGTGGGAAAGGGGGGGGGGGGGGNAGCGATGAATCTCCTTGAAGGAACAAGTGAAGGAACAAGCGGTTGGTAGCTACCGCTTCTACCGGGAAGGGAATGCGAGAAGTGGGAAAAGGGAGGTGCTGGGTGATCTGCTACTTACTAACAGAGGCATTGGCTTCCATGAGAAAGTAATGGTTTTGAAAAAACGTTTCAAACTGCTTCTAGTCCTCCCAAATCGAATCAGATCGCCAAAAATCGACAGAATTGACCGAAAGAAATGACTTCATGTACATTACTCATTTCATTCATTCCTTTTAGAAAAGGCAAAGAGAATTTTGCGAAGGCCGGTGGCGGCGTGAAACGTACTTTGTTGGTCCACTGGGTCTGAGCAGAGAAATGCTGATGAAGCCCTCAAAGGATTCTCCAAGTTCTTCATCTGGTGACGAATTCTGACACAGTAGCTGTACAGAAGAGATCAAAGTCGAGCCGGCTTTCGCTGAAACAATGTCAGTTATCCCGTGGCCATGAGTGATCGCCCAAAAATTGTTGGATCAAGTCGTTCGGTAAGATAACGAACCGCTATCGGCACTGCTTTCGATCCAGAATTGAAGGCCATCACTGACTGCGGATTTTGTAGGTCCACGCTGACCTTTGCCATGTATGCGGCGATGCTGATGGCAACCGGATTCACACTAGAACGATACCTTATGTACCGTACCCCATCATAAACAGCGCTATGAAAGCATTTGAAATCGACTTACAGCTTCACAGTCATTGTTGTGGACATCGAGAAATTCCTCGACAGATCCGTCCAGAAGTTGACGAGTTGCTGGCGTGCCATACTAAATATTACGGTATTGATCTTGATGGTAGTATAAGAAAAATTGGGTGTGCTTGAGAAGGTGGTAGACTTAAACGGATCCTAGGTCATTCCCAATTGGTTGGGTTGCCGTGCAGTCCGAGAACTCACCAATGAGGAGTGTGAAGGAGCCTGTCAGTCCTGATGTCAGCTTTTAAAGAACACACTATACCCACGACCTCTGGGATTATAAAGATCTGGTCCATTACCTTTTGAGCACATTTCGCTTGGCACTGTGCCAGATGGAAATAATGTGCGTAATCAATCTGGATATATGGTAGAACGGTAAATGCGAATACCGTTTGCAGTAATGCCGTCAATATGAGTAAGGGGCGCATCGCTAGCCTGAAAAGTAATCATTCGGAGCAGTTTATGTAAGCTAGTGGAAAGAAGCAACGAAAGAGTCAACAGATACGAATAACTGGAAGCAGGAGAAAGTGCAATAAGCATGAATGGATGTCAAGAAAGTTATGGCAATACTGGCAATTACTTATAAACCGTGAGAAAACTGTAAAAACTGACGTTAATAGTATGGGTGAGTGTGGGAAAGGTAATAAAAGTGGCGCGGTTATAGAGGAGAACGTGGCAAGAATGGATTGGCAGGAAAAAGGCGAGAATCGCTAGCTTCTTCCACAGCAACTGGCAATTTCAGAAATTTCCGAAAATGGATACTGCGGTGACATGTTGGCCAAAAACAAGGAGTATCGTGGACTGGGTACTATTCCAACATCGTTATCTCCATTCCCAGCTTACGCACCCTTATTAGTCTATTACTACGGTTTAATAAATAATGGAAAGGGATGTGATAGGGCTTACTAGGGAGATGGGGCTCTAAAGGAGGACCCAGTAGTAAGGGTTAGTACCATCTGTGCTTACTCGTAGGACGAACTCAGCCCTCCTAGTCTTGGTAGACTTATTTGCACATCTTCGATAGGCTACCACAGACTTCGAATCCCACTCAAAGGGAAAATAGTATTTGAGACCTCGGAATAACCTCGAAATTAAAGGTTGTCATCACGTTTTTTTGGACTTCTGTCAAGATTACGATGGGAGATCACCGGGCTAGGAATTACTTCAAAGATAAAAACTCTTACATCAATGTAACGAAGCTGCAAGAAGTGATCAAAAATCTGCCAGATTACAACAGTACAGGGAGGGGAGGGTATAAATCTATTTCTGTGAACTTTTCCAGGAAAAAAAGTCTAAGAATCTGTCTGGGATGAAAAAACGAGTCTGGGAAGCCATTAGCTTCAATTAAAGCGTTGCAGGGGACGAGAACAATCAGTATGAGAAATGAATTTGTTGGATAGGTTTTGTTGAACTGAATGAGTTTCAAGGGATTTCGGCTTGGCAACGTAGGCGGCAATAATCATCAACGAATGAATGGGATGAGAACTCACTCGAAACCACTCTCGTCTATCACGGATTCCCCACTAATCATGAGCGGCGCTTTTATGGCTGAGAAGGGTGTGAAGCGGCTGCCATTAAAAGCCATGCAGTTTATCGCTAAAAGCCATTATAGATTTGTCAAATACAGATAGTTTAGGGAGTAACCGGAGAAGAATGAAATTTGAGGCTTTTGACCAGTCTCGTGACTTCGTTTTGCCCTTGCATGGGTTACAACTGGGAGGTTTATGTTAGGAAGGAAAAAGCCGTAATGAATGATTTCTGGAAATTTTTGCGAACCTTCGCAGTCCTTACACCTATTTAGTAGGCTCACATTACTCTTCTAAGAATAAGAGAAATTCTCCAGCTATCATCTATCCCATTCAGAGATTTGCCCAGGTATGCGACTTCTATTCAGAATCGTAGTTGCAAGTGAATCTGTATAGGATCTATACAGTGACCTGGCGGTGTCAGCCGATGTACAAGTCAGTACTTTTACCTTCCTAGATGGGTTTGGCTAGGACTTACAGGCCCCAAAATTTAAGAACCTGCCTAGCAAGAAGCATTCCTATATCCAATCTCCAGACATACTCGTGAAAGTGCGCCCCATAACACTTCCTCCTTTACCAATTATTAGACACGCATTGAATTACTATTATTAAAATTATATCATCTCAAAAATACACCAGCCCTTAGCCGAAGATGCACCCGGAATCTGATGCTCATTATCGAAATTAGCGACAAAGCTTTCTATCCAGCGTGTTACTTTCGCTGGGGGGTCATAGCCATTCCGTCAACCTCTACGTGGAAATCAAAATGATTGGGCTATTGCTCCGAAATAGAGATCAACAGCTGACCATAGCTCACAGGGCAAGTTGTAGGGGTCCCATTTGAAAAGGGGTAATAGTGGCACTGACATTTCCAAAATTGTAGCAGTAGGAGAAGTAGTGACAAAAAGTTGTGAGTGAGGTGGTGTGAGTCCTGAAGTGCACTCTACTTAGCCCAGACTTTAAAAGCCATTCTCAAGTCAATAAATTAGGATTAACGAAGGCTTGTTGGATAAAAATGTGTTTATAAGAGAGACAGGGAATAATGTTTCGAAAAAGGGAATGGGAAAATACTGTGGGTGTTTTGTCCCGTTCTACTCTGACGGTTCACTTCGTTTGCCTACTCGGGCGGACCACTTCGTTTGGAAGCAAAGTTTTACCAGTTTGTGCTGCTTACGTCAACCACTGGTTCCTGTCCAGGTAATGAGGACTGTGACCAAGGGAAGGGGTTCCATGAACCCCTACGATTTGGACTGTACTCCAAGGTTTATATGGTGGAGTGCTTCTTCAAAGATGGACAGAAATCTCGTACATTTTATATTATAGTAATAAATCATGTCCGTTTATACTTTGCGTGGAGATTCCCCTCAAGTTACTGGCCCCACCAAAATTTATTTTACAAGGTAATTCTAAGTCTATAGATAACCGTGAGCTGCATTCCAACTTGGCCGGCGGTTCCATTCAAATTATTGGTTTGCGCGAGTTGAAACGGGGTGAGCCTTTTTTAACGACCTCATCAAGTTACCAGGCAGAATCTAATGATGTCTACGTGGCTGAGTAAAGTGCACATATGGGCATTACCCATTTTCCACCCCATGCTTCCGCCTCATACCGAAAATAACCCGATCCCGATTCCTATGGTAACAAGTTTTTTCAGCTACAAAGATGGGAAAATGCCTTATGAACAAGTAGCTGCTAAAGAATTCCAACTTCCAATTCGAAAACTACTAGTTAGACCATCAGAGCTTTCCCAAGGTGTGAGGGACGCGACTGAGTGGCTTCGAACGACTCAACGGCTTTTTACCTAAATTCCTTACTGGCTTTGAATGGCCATCCAGAATCGGTAATAGTTAGCGAAGATGAATAGCTCAGTGATTAGTCAATAGATAAAAGCTTCTGAGTTGTGAGTTCTCAGAAGAGGTAGGTAGCCTATTAAGCTAGAGCTGGGTTCGACCTCAAAAATCAACGTGACGTTGAGGGCGCATTATGCCACTGCTCCAAAGGAATATGTCCATTTTTTATTTCTACTCCATACTGTTGAGCTCTTCGAAAGAGGAGGAGTAGCTTAGTATAAAAAAAACTCTTGACATCCCATTACAGCCTATAATTAACTCTCCACAAATGTCGGCCCGTGATCATAGTAATTATCAGTGTTTTTGATTAAGTCCTTGGAAAATCAAGGTCTTTCCTTCTCGGTCGACGTTACGGCGGAATCGCCTTGCAAGGAACCCGTAAAGTAGGAGGCTTGTTCGTGATCGTTCACGCCGAATACTTTTCAAATCGCCAAAAAATTTAAAAACTCTTTGTGATTTGAGAAGTGATTAACCGAAATTCCGACTTAGGAGGCTCTGATTTTGCAAAAACCCCAGTCGATATAAGCTGTTACCAATCTTGGAGGGGCAAAACCAGAGCACTAAAAACGACAATCAGGCAACAAAAACGACAACAAGCTAGAAATTGGACTCGTGCGAAATGTTAGAGGCAGTGAATCGGAGCGGATAGTAGTTAAAAGTCGCAATTCGNTTGCAAAAACCCCAGTCGATATAAGCTGTTCCCAATCTTGGAGGGGCAAAACCAGAGCACTAAAAACGACAATCAGGCAACAAAAACGACAACAAGCTAGAAATTGAACTCGTGCGAAATGTTAGAGGCAGTGAATCGGAGCGGATAGTAGTTAAAAGTCGCAATTCGAATTTCCAGAACGGAAACGGAGGAATGAATCTAAAATTTAAAGTGAAGGAGGGGACAGGCGGAAGCCGAAGAACTGGAAACGGGGATCGTAAACAGTAACACCTCGTGATGCATGGCGTGAGAATTAGGGATTACGGGGATCGCAGGAATGGCGGATGCGAAGGCTGACTATACTAGTAACAAGGATTCCCCTATGTATTGAACCAGCTCTGTTTAGCTTGACGAATGTAACAAAGCGGTAAGAGTCTGTGTGGAGCTCAAGGAGGTAGGAGTTCATGATGAGCTCATGATGAGGATTTGGAAATAGTAAAATGCTCATTAATACATCGAAACGAGCGGTATAGTCAGTGAATTTCAGAAATTTTTGGAAAAAAGTGGTAAGGTCATTGTCAGCCCAGCTGAATACCACCAGTGTCATCGAGGGTGGCGTAAGGAGCTGTCAGTGCGTCGGAGCCAGAGTTAACCCTCGCGACAGGTCATCTGGGACAAATGCCACCAGCATTTTTAGACACAATTGAACAATGTGTGAGTAGACGATGACAAGGTCCGTGTAATTACGGCGATGACATAACATCGTGCTGGTGTCAATTCACACAATAGACAGTTCGTGCGAGGCGAACAAACAGCTGAGATGACGTAACCCCCGAAGCAGTAACCTCGGCCCCAAGGTGGGAGTCACAAGCGAGCTAATGCAAGTGGGACAGGTTTCAGTGACCTTTCCGAACAGGTATGATGACAGGACCAAGAATGTGGTCAATATAACACCTCTAATACGGTCTGGAAGGGACTCATGGTCAGATTCTGCCCTAACCATTGAGGTACCTCTGGAAGTCAGGAGTCAGCGGCAAAATTATTCGACCGTATAAGAGGGACTGATATGAGCTCTGAAGTGCTGCTACTTGCCTCAAGAGGGCCTTTGTCTATATTAAGACTGCTTTTCCTTTGAAGAAGCTTTATGCCCTTTTAATTGACTGAAAATTTTCTTCTATTGGCCACTTGAACCCTCTCTCTACTTGCCCGTCCTACCGAATCCTAGCGAACTGCTCTGAAAACCCATTCCTTCACTGACCCCGGCTCACCTAGGACTCTTAGGGTGTAGTCGAAAACTGAACTGTTCAAGGGAGAGGGGTCGAATCATGCCCTTTCCTTCTGACTATTGTATGGATATTACTAGAACATTACTTTTGATATCCTTCTTCAGGTTATATCGAATTTCAAATTTGGAGGCTTACCTGGCGGCTCAGCAAAACCTGCCTTGCAAGAAAAAGAAGTACGACTGGCTCAAATGAATCAAGCTGCATACCGAAAAATCCAGGCTTCCAGTCATCTGGTAGTGAATCAGAAATCTCATGCATGGCTTATATCAAAGGGATGGAACGAGTTTGTTTGTGCATCATTGTGGCGGATGTTCAGTCAAGCGATGTGGGAAACCTATGGTCTCAGCTCTGATTTCCCTGCTAGTAAACTGAACAGCTGAGGCTTTTGAGCCAAAAACACAGACGCCAATCAGCCACAACGAGAAGTCGAACGTCTGCTGTGCGATGTCCGTGTATTACACAATAAGATTTACTGCTGATGGACGAGCAGCAAGAATGAAGTGTCGGGTACAATCGAAAAAAGAAAGACAGGATAAGAAAAAATGAAGATGAGGAAAAAAAAGAGAAAAAACTCAGGAAAGAACTTTCAAGTAAAACAATCAAGGATTACTGTAGAAGAGGTGACCTCAACAAGGAATTGGGCATGTCCTGACCGTTGTGTCAGTAGCATTGGGGTCTGGGCGTCACAGAAGAACGTGCAGGATCTTTGGCCTTTTAAGATCAAGTGGACCCATTCTTTGTCGGCCTAAAGCCAAGAGAGAAAGAAGGAGAGCGAAAACGGTATTTGTTTTCAGAGACCAATGAACCAACGATTAGGGAGGTCTCTAAATAGCCAAGTTATCCAGCACATCTGAATAGAGAGGTGATGAAGGAACTCGGCCACTCAAGAGAACGAAGAACGCTTGCAGCCGGCCGCTGTCAATGCCGAGATATATCAATTATGGAGGTATTGAGGAATGTTTTGAAGAGGGGATGAGCTGAGACGCGTGTGACGAACGGACGGGACAAAAAAGCGGATTTCCTGAGCAAAAACTCCGCCTCCAGGCAATAGAAGCTCGCATGGTGCAGAGTGCTGCTTCAGTCGAGGATCAAGTGGGGCAGCTTGAAGAGGGGAAGGAAGGTCTAGGCAAAATAGAGGCTCGTTCTGAATACAAATTCCTAAGGAAAGCAAGAATAGTCGCCAACTCACCAGCAATTAGCTCAGAAGCCGTATTATACCAAAACAAAGGGGTTTGGTGGTTTTGTGGAGACCCATTGACGACAACTTGCTGAAGGGTGGACAAAAGAGGGCACTTTTGGACTACGAGCGAAGAGAAGTGGTTTCCAAAATAAAAGGGGGTACACGGGAGAGCACGAGCCTTATATCTACCACTGGCCACACGGGAAAATGCCTTACCGGAAGGAAACTGAATGGTCGCACTTGTAATTACGGTAATAGGCGGCTAATTTGAGTCCTACGGCAGCAGGAACCTGAGAAAAATGGCTTCGGCGATGGCAGGCGCCGGAAATGAGGCTGGATTCCCGACATATTAGTAAATCCTCAAGCACGCGAATACTTCCGATGGGGGAGAGAAACGAATGGAAAAACACGGTGGATGGGCATGTGTTGTTATGCTTTCACTGAAGATGTTATGCTAATTGAAGGCGAAACAATGGACAACGAATGAAATGATGGTGAATTACTGGAAATAACTCCCTGGGGGAGTAGAGAATAGAAAATTCAGCGGAAAACAAACTTCCATGATTTCTAGAAGCCAGGCTTTAAAGAATTACAGGTCCTCTAAATAGGCACTGAGGCTTTGCAGTAGTTGCTTCTGTGCTTGGCGATCTTCCCATGCTTCCATCTTTTTTACTCTTGAAGTCACAAAGATTTTCCTGACTAATAAGTACCCTTTTTAATTTGTTGGATATTTTCTTTTACCAAGTATTTGATTCAGAGTTAACATAACTGGCTGTCGTCCTGATCCACTCAGGTTCATTCCTCTCAAGAAAAGAATACTCGAAGAACATGAAAACAAGAGGAATACTAGATATCACTTTCGCTCTCAATCATTCTATTCTCCCAATAGATCTGAATAGTTTGGAGAAGTTAGATGAGGTTCACGGATTTCAGCGACCTATCCTTTACAGTCAGAATTATTTCCGAACTTGCAGACCAATAAGTTTTCTTAGAATGTTGATCTCAAGACTAGGGATCAGTTTCGTCTATTCCACTGGTCCTAGTGAAAGATTGATTAGAACTATGGGAATGGGATGAGCTTGTTGTATGGGAAGTCGAAACCTTTACTGACTACTGCTTACATACTTCACTGTTTAGTTGCCTAGATTTGAAACTTGTGAGAAGCTTGTCCACCTCCACAGAGCTACGAAAACCCATCCCAACAAAGTGAAGAAAGAGGTTTTTTCGGTTGACCAATCACCCTTGAGGATAAAACCACGCATTTCAGCCATCACTCATACTCGTAGTAACGATTGAAAGCATTTCGGAACAATCAAATTCTTCTGCAACCTGACAGAACCATATCTACATGAAAACAGCAGCCAATACCCATATTTTTTTAGCGGTACCAAAAGTAAACATTATCGCGAGTCAGTGAATGGTTAATGAGTGAACGATCCTGTGCGCTGACCCTTATACAGTAACGGGTTCAACCCCGAATGGACTTTGTTCTAATTGATATTACCTTCATTTAGGTGCCATAATCATGGTACAGGATGGTTAGCCACAAAGCACAATGGCAGCTATTGAACTGGAAAGGTCACCGACAAATCGCTCCACAACACTGGCTCCAAAGGCAAAGTGAGTGCCTGGGCAGATCAACAGGAAGATAAAGGGAGTTTTGTTTTCAGAGGGAGCTGGTAACTTTCAGAAATGGAGTAGGTGAACAGTCTGGGTATGACTTGCGCTTTTCAAGAAGTGAGTTTAGAGATTCGATGGCAATACCCGTATCAAATCACCATTAGTTGTCCGAAAGTAAAGTCCACTTTAGGAAATGAAACATATGAGAATTGGACTGAAATGTATGTGCTACAGTAGGACACCGGAAAGGACTATTTGCAAAATACTCATAAGAGTAATGTGATACGTAGTGTTGAGTTTCATTGCATTTCAAAAGCAAAGTGGCTTCTCAAGAATCAAAGAGAAGTTTGGCTTAATTATTTGGCTCTCAACGGAAACCGTAGACAGATCCGATTCGGAATAGCTTTTCAAGCTGATCAGAAAAGGAGCCGAGTCTGAGACGCCTTCGATTCTCACCTTTAAACTTCTAAAGAGCTCAATACAGTTAGGAAGAACATAGTTGCCATCGCTGATAAAGCCTAGGTGGGACTGTGGTAGCAGCGGGCACGTATTCAGTAGGTATGAAACTATGCAGGTCCTTGATTAATGCCATCCACCTTCTAGAGCGCACGGCTGGGAACAGGTGGCAGGCACGGCGGCTCTTTGAAGAGAAACAAGATAAATTTGGAATTTATGAGAACTTTTTACACTATTCCAATGAGGAAGAGTGCAGGAGATTCAAAGTCTCCCATCCACAAAGTTTGAATGAGAAAAGAGTTTGGAGCAATTGCGAAGCTATGATCAAACCAAGATCAAGGATAGTTTACAGGGTAAAAGGATAGGGTAGGTAGTCTTGTCGGCATTGATCATTCTTTTTTATTGAGTAACCGACTTTCATTCAGGGCCATAAGGGCATTAGTATGCTCACCTTACTTGAACATCCAGGAACCGACTGGCTTGATTTGTATTCCACGTAGAAGCTAGTGCAGTCCCTATTCCTACAGAAACGGAGACAGAAAGGCTTCGGGTCGGCAGGGGCTGGAGGGCAGAGAGAGAGGAGAACAGGAATACGAACTTTATCACGTGCATTTTTTTGACTCAATTAAATTAATAAATAGGTAAATAAATGGAAATCATGAATGCACCAACCAACCCACCAACATGTGAGACAAAGTTTCAGACTCGATCATTTTGATCCTGGTGCCATGCCCTATACGATGGCAGAAGGTGGACGTTGCCTCACCCTTTTCTCCAAAATTAGCCTTTTTATTGGGTTTAATGATGATTCAGGGGTTCTGAGTTAGACAAAGGACATAAATCGTAGGGTCAAACCACCTTCTTCCCATTCCGTCGACTACCATTCCGTACAATTCATTACTTAATGGGTCACCCGATGGTCCTAAGCAATGCTGAATGGGCGAATTTAGACGGAGGTAAAAGAATTGCAAAAAACTCAGGATTTAGGGCTTGGGAATACGGCAGTCTACAGTAAAGATGCACAGATTGTTCATGTACAGAAGCATAATGAAGAAACAAAACAGAAAGTCTAAGACAGCGTAGGGAGACAGCTTTTCTGAGAGATTTCCATCTTCCTGAGTGCTACCTAAGTAGAATACATTACGCGACTCAAAAACTAAGTGTCATAGAGTTGGATTGGCAAGTTCAGGAAAAAAAATCAATTGAAGCCCCTTGTTGATGTAAGATTAACCACTTGTTAAAGAAAAACAGTCAATAATCCTCGAAATCCACACAGATAGATGGGATGCTGACAGGAGAGTGGAAGTTTCCCACAGTGACACTCTGTGAAGAGACGGATATGCCTCGGTGATGGGCGGGACCCAGCTAGCCGAACACAATACACTGCACGTCGGCATTAATCATATAATTGAAAGGAGAAATGTCAAAGAAAAGGGTCAAAGTGGTGGCGTATCGGTGATGGTTAGACCACCGTTGGGCTATAAAAAAAGAAACCATCGGACGTGGACCAAAAGAATGGGGATCGACTGGGATATCGGCAAGAAACCCTTTGAAGTACCTGGATATTTGACAAAACAATGGCAGTTGCAATAGGCAGACCTGGGGAGCTGCCAAAGTGGAAGCCTCTTCATAGATGAGTAGAGGAAGCTCGGGAAAGAAGGCATGAGGGAGTCGTTAGCTATTTATTTCGACATTTTGATGAAATGACTCCGAAAATTCCAAGTTAAAAGGGAAAGTAATCCTGAAAGACAAGGAACAATGACCGAGAATGTTATCAATAGAGCAGAGTAGTGGGCAGGTTAGGCTTGGGACCATGCAGAAGCTTTTTTCAACCTGTTCCACGCTGAAAGGCCATCATGGGAGGGAAAGTTTGAATTCAAACCGGGTGGCCATCCTGTTCGCACGACCAACCGCTGCGCAGCGGAATATGACGCATCTCAATTTCACCTCCATCAGTGGAGATTGAGGTACCGCATGCTTTTTTTCTGAAATCTCACCTGTCGATCATCATAACAAAGAAGTTGTTGAAGTGAGGGCCACCTGGTAGAGTTGTGATTGGAGGTAATAGGCTGTAGTTATCTGATGGTAGCAGAGCTTTGGGTAATTTAGTAATAACCATTACTCTGCAGCTTAAGCGGGAGACAATAGAAAAAAGCACATAGGAGCCCATCTGGTACCATATTATCCCCAAAAAGGATCATATTCAATTGTTAAAGAACGTTTTGACAAGCAAAGAACCTCATCGACTGATTTGATTGAAAAGTCCCAATTCCCCGATCAAACACTTCTCAGGGCTTAGGTTGTTTCGGAATATGGTCGATAATGAGTACCATTTGGGAGGAACACTATTTAAACCTATACCTCCGTTCAAATGCTTGTTTGTTTGGGATGTGTTTTTCAAGGTTGTTGATCTCCAATTTATCAACTTGTTTGTTTATTTATCAAACCAACACAGCCACTTGAAGGCTCCAATCAGCCGACCAATCGGAACTATTATACTCTTAGACGAGTAGGGCACCAATTAATCGGCCTTTGAGAATTAAAAAACTCGATTTGCTTGGTAGATAGAGGGAGCCGCTGCTTTTTCTACAAGGAAATCCAAATAATACTAAAATTCACTAATTGTTAGTACAAGTACATTAAGGAGAATTTAACCGCCAGAGAAGTACGGTATCTCGACTGGAAGATTCCAGAAGATTGGACCTTTCATTCTCAATCTGTCTAGGTTTCGGGCAATGTTTGGGCAGTAGTGGTTCTTTTTACGTACTCGATGTCTATCAGTTTTTATAGCCAGTTACTGTTAAAAAATCTGGGGCATCAAAATACTCTGCTACCAATTGGTTCATGATAAGGGACAAGGGATGAAGTTTCTGGCGTTCACCGTTCGCGTTTCTGGGATGGTCCAAAATTCGATCCCGACCATGCATGAATGATAATGCGCCACTTGCCACTGCACTACCTCCGCCCTTGATTTATGTTATATTCACCTTAAATTGGATTACAAGAATAAGAATCCGCAACCTCACAGCCTAAGCACACAAAATCAGAATGGACAAATGATTTTTATGAAAAATTGTTCTGGCTGGCTTTGACTTGACGAATTTGATTATGGACGTGTTGTCACTTCTTCTTAGCTCAACATACATGCATACTAATCAGTAATGCAGTAGTTGCATGCCCTTTGGTACTGCGTCTCCTACTTGGCTTAAATCTGAAAACCAAGTTCGTTTTGAACTCGATTTAGGTCATGCAATAGGTTGTGCTGTAAATGCATGATCAGTTAAGGGGGGGGGGGCATGCCCATTTATCCAACTTTTATTGTTAGAACACTGAAACTATTGATCCTTACTTTCTTGGAGGTAATTGACCGGTAGCAAGATTGCCTGAGATTACTAGAGAACTATACCAAACTACAATACACTTTTTCATATATCTATTGGCTTCATCTAGACCTATTGTCTTCGACTGAAAAAAAAGATAAAAAAAAACAAAAACGCAAAAGAGAGAAGAGAAAAGGATAAGTGAAAAGTAAGAAAAATACTTTACATCTATCAGCATTTTTCATAGTGACTTAGAAATCTTCCTAGACCTTGATCAAGCCTTCCAATATGAGTCAAACGCTAGTTTAGCCTTGAAGGGCTCGACCGGCTTCACCAAAATTGAGCTTTTAATGTAAGCGAAACGGATGTCGTTCACCCAATATGTAAAATAAATCCCGTAAGTCTGAGCAAGAAGTACTAAAAAGTTCTATTGACTTTAAGTAGGAATTGACGAGTAGCTCAGTCACAAATCCTTTTATCTACTCCTTAACTCGATAAGAATTGGAAAACGCTGGGAACACTGAAGAAAAACAAGCGATATAAGCCGTGTTTGAATCCCCTTCTTAGACGTGAGGGACGTCAAATGAATCCGGAAGTGCAATGGGAGTAGGGTTCCCGAAAGAAGTTGGTCCCTCCAATCATGGCCTCAGTTTCACAGTATGGGGACCTGATAGTAGACATTAGTCCAAAGGCTAGAATGAGGAAGAGCAGTGAGCAAAGGTATGGCTTCTCAGATGCTGTAGCAAGCGCTGCGACTACTATGATTACATATCCTAAGGTCATCTGGCAAGTAGCTGCTCTTATAGGTGTCAGTTTTGAAGTGTAGACGAAGACTAGAGAACGAGAATCAGAACTTTTCGATCCGTAGAAGTGTGAGTAGAGAACAGTGGGATTTCTCAGAACCATCCTTGAAACCTATGCTGAAGTGATCTCTATTGCTTTAAGGGCCTCAGTTTTCAAAAAAAATTTCAAGCCTTAAAATCCTTCTCAAACTTTACCCGTTCCACTTTCTAGGAGGAGCGTAGAGTAGGGATTCCTCATAGCGAGGAAGTGATGATTAAAGGAGATAAGACGACGAAAATGCCGAAGGCCTGAGGTACGAGAGAAAAGGCCAATTGCAAGCGAACGCAAGACTTCGTCAGAAGAGGATGAGGAGGGATGAGGCGGGG
>UZAF01017545.1:0-14809 GCA_900617895.1 Haemonchus placei
TTTGCCAAGAAAATACATCGAAAGTTCTGCTGAACACTTGACAAACTGACCACAAATCGCCTATCAAAATCGCAAAATCGTGCAATCAGCGTCGGATAGAAAGGATTGAAGTTCTTTTCTTTCAGAAACATCATGATCAACACATAGATGATTTCTCGCTCCTGTTGACCTTTAAGAGAAAGGCGAAGGAGGCGCTCAAACGCAGCATCTTCATCGTCAGACGTAGCTGTAAATCAAAAAAAAAAAATCTTTTGACGTTTTACTAAGGCGACAATCATTAGTTTCAGAAAATGTAAAACGTACATGCACAGCATTAGCAAAATTGGATTACTACATCTCATAAAAAACTCACCGACAGTACAGAAAATGTTTCGACGAACATCCGTATTCATTTTTGCCTTTCGAGCCAGCTGGACTATTTCCTCGGGGAAAGAACTAGCGATCTGAGTCGAAGTCCCAACCTTGTCGTCTATGGTGCAGCCATCTTCCGCTACTTGATAAGCGGATCCAACGACCCACCTGAATGTACGCAAGGTTTTTATAATTACACCACTAAAAAGGAACACTGAGTACACATTCTGTCACAAACTTAAGCCGATTGACAGTAGAGTGTGGTCTATTTGTCATGTTGAGATGGGTGATACTTTCGAGCAGCCCAGGAATAAAACATGACTACGTTCTTTCATGATGATTCGAAACATGATTCGAAACAATCACAGCACTTCGTCCTAACTCTAAAGCCGACCCTCTACTTGTAGCAGTCATAGAAACCTGGTTAGAAACTAATATGATCAACAAGGATTATCAGCACTTGATAAATGGTGCCCTTATGGACAAAGAGCATACATCAGTCGAGAGTCTGATTCGAGTTTCTTCACGTGTTTCTTAAGGGCATGTAATAAATCAAATTAAATCAGTCAGCGCACTAACTTGTTACTGAAGACATCCAATAAAAAAAAAGGTCGTATAACATCCAGAGTATAAAGAACAGATATCAAAATAAACGAAAAACCACCTACCATCGACCTCGCTCATCAGCATTGAGAAGATCATCCAACGACATTCCCAATTCTTTATCGCAAACCAAATTGCTTTCTAAAATAGATGTGAAAAAACAGATGTACACAGATGTTATGCTAAGTAAAGCCCACTTTTCCTCATCCCATAAAATAGCTTCAAGTGGTGCTCAATGACGGACGGGTCAAAGTTTGTTGGTGGACTTTTCTGGAGGGCTAGTAACGTCTCACCAAGAAACTTGGCTCTGGGCCTGAACGTAGGAATTATTAAAAACTTAAATAGTTGTACATTGTCATTCACCACTCACAACACAGAGAACGCGGCCGTTTCTAAAGCTTTCGCTATTTTTGACAATTCCTCCAAAAAAGGAGCCCAAAGCAGCTTCCGCAGGGCTT
The DNA here is from genome assembly GCA_900617895.1 of Haemonchus placei. NCBI lineage: Eukaryota > Metazoa > Nematoda > Chromadorea > Rhabditida > Trichostrongylidae > Haemonchus > Haemonchus placei. The sequence goes on from UZAF01017545.1 coordinate 1,413, forward strand.
TGTATGAGTCTGTAAGAGGTTACCGATCAAAATTAAATTAATTGTAAGTATGCATCAAATTGCAGATTGCATGTAAGGAATAAAACAAAAAAAAAACAAGGATGAAGGAAATTAAAATATAAACTCGCAGGTCGCCAGTACAACCACCAACTGCAAATTGTCTACATTCAGTTGTTCTCGCAACTTCTCGAATATCTCGATTATGACCGCCGCTTTGATTATCTGCAAGAAAACTACTCAACAAAGCCAAAAATATCTTCTATGTCTATTCCCGCTAAATTTCGCTCTCTCTGGAGAGAGCAACTAAATCGAAAAAAATGTGAAAAGTCATGTGAACCTAAGCATACATGGAAAAATTACACAAGAAGTGAAACTGCACAGAGCATATCGCTCAGATGGAGAAACAGCTTCACCCATACTTTTGAAAACACAGAAATTCGGAAGCACAGAAAATTCGGAAAATCGCTAGATCACCGTTCCCCATATTTCTTTTGTTTTCTGGCCCGCAACGCGTAAGCTATGCTTTCAAAGAACAGAAAAATCTTAGAGGCCAAAAGAATAGAGGTCTGACAAGGTCACTTGTGAACGGAATTCAAGTTAGCAATTACTTCCGCTCACGGGCCACTTACCATTGAATCACACTTCGTGAAAAACAATTCGCAGATTTAAATTACGAGAAGGAGTGTGGGAAAATGCATTACATTGGAGCAGGCACAATTAGGGACGGTGAACATAACTACCAGCAGGGTGGCATCTATCGAGAAACGCACCTCACAGGCAGCACGCTTAACACCGTATTAGATGTGTTCATAGTTAGAAAGTATGAAATCTGCGACCCAGACCAGGGACTAAATATTGGCTGTCTCTGCCGTTCAGAGTGAAGTCTGTCCGTGACTCCATGATTGCAGATCGGGAGCGATGAGTATTCAGCGAATTTCACTATTATGCAATGAACAATAAGTTTCAAGATCTCATATAAACAAGGATACCGTAGCACGCAATGCGGACGCGTACAAAGGATAAATTAAGATTAAATTCAATTTATAATCCTCGACAGGAAAAAAGAATGCGACCATTAAGGAGGCAGCCTCTACCCCTCACAAATATGTCTCACAAATGTGACAACTGTGCTGAACTGTTTAACTCACATGAAAATTCAGCAAATGTGCTATAAAAACAGCACTGTTCTCCAATTTCTTGTCGTCTTGAGCTTGAGCCTGAGAAATTTGCTCGACAAACTCACGCAGAAATACTTCGACGAAGTAAGCGGCTAAACGTTGTTCATTACTCAATTGGAAAAGCATTTTTCAATGAAAACGGCAGTAACACTCACAAATTTCTTCACTGACGAACGAATGGATCTGGGCGAGGAACATTGCGTATAATGATAGCAGCTGATCTTGCAGCCGGTATGGAGCACAAACCAGTCTTGAGAGGGCACGAGTCATGCACGACTTTACATCTGAGAAATAATACGGTAACAAAGAAAAATAAGGATTATGGATAGCCAGTAATGATAAGGAGCTACACACCATTCTTCGAGCTGTTCTGCCAGACCTCAGCGACAGCTTGACAGCTTTTTACCAGAGTACCTTCCGACAACCTGGAACAGTTCTCCTAGGAAGTACCTCAAAGTAATAAGAAAATTGGAAAAACCTGTTGAGAGTTCCCATCAATATCCTATCGATTTTCATTTTGGACTCGCTGTCGCCTGCTTTGGCATCCAGATCTTCCAGTTTCTTGTGAGCTCCTCTTATATCGAATCTGACCACTTTGCCAGTTTTTCTGAAATTTATTGACTATGCTATTGAATCAAGGTAGCTTGATCTTGAAACACTAACTTGTTAATCGTACGACCATAAATATCTTCCTTGTAGTCATCCTCACTACCAATCTTGCTGTCATTTTCCTGAAAAATTTTATTCGTCTCCGAAATACTAAAAAACTTGCAGGAGCTCTCATTCAGAAAGATTGGAATGATTGGACCTAAACACAGTAAATACATAACCAGAGATCAGCTACGTTAATACGAATGAGTAGCTAATAAAAAGATTAAGATCATTCGAGATAAAAAGGAGGACATTCTCCAAAATCAACGAATAAAAACTAAACTGATGTTGACATACACTACCTCGATACTTTCTTCGTCACTGCTACGGGTACGTTCTTCATCTTGCTCGACTCCATCATGGAGGCTCTCATCTTCTGAGGAACTTCCTTCGCCAGAAACGTCATCCGCATCATCTTCGTCTTCGCTTTGTTCCTCGTCGACTAGATCGTCTCCTGAGGTAGAAAAGTTCAAGGGTGTCCGAGCCTGGTGAATCTCGGCCTCTTCACTATTTCTTGTTCATGTATACACAACTCTATTAGCCAGCAAGAAAAAGTAAAGCTATAGCAGAAGAATTACAGAAGAAAGGAAGGATGGAGAACCTTTCAAAGCTATTTCCTGATCTGTTGATGTAGCCAGAATCCGTTTACGAGAATCACTGTCACAAAAGTCGAGCAAATCTGTGATAGACGAGAACGTTCAACAAATAGCATTGTGAAGTACAACTGGCATGACATAGTAAAAACAACAAGCGAAGGGACCGATAGCAAAAAGACTTGAACTTACAATCTAGGCCATCATTCGTGAAGGCCTTAGGCTTCTTGGATGTCTTTCCTTCTTTGATTCCGAGAAGCTTTGAATACCTATGAATGTCGATATCATCCTGCCTCTCATCATCACCTTCAATCGCTATTTTTCGCTTCTTATCCTAAAAAAGTATTTCAAAACTGTATATGTGAAAATGAAATGATGTTAGCTTTCAGCCTATTCAAAAATGAACCTTTTCATGAGTCGCAAAAGATTTCTCAGAGCAAATTATGAGTTGCGGTTGGGTGGGTAACCTTNCCCCCCCCCAGGTCAGATCTATTTAATCGAACGTTCGATCCCAGCCCGTAATAGAACCACAAACGATTTTATGCCTATCAAAGAAAGTAACACATACCAAGTTGCTTATTCGCTCAATTTTTCGCTTTGATTTCGAACGAGAAAGGCCAAATTAGTTAGCGAGACATCCTCTAAGAATATCAGAAATGACGGTAAAAAGTCAAGCAAAACTGAAACTTTCAAAACACTACTTCAGAAATCTCCGTTGAATAATATACAAAAAATTAAGTATAGAAAAAATCGACAAGCAGACAAAAATGATTGAAAAATTAAACAAAGAATGAAGACAGAAGAAACTACTATACTAAAGCTAACCTGTACTTCCTGGAGATACTGTTCGTAAGTGAGTTCCGCATCCGAATCATCTGATTCAGATGAAACTCGGTCACGTTTGCCACGTCGTTTTAGTGGCGAATCTACTTGTTCCCGCTGTTCGCTTTCAACCATCGCAGCTTCAATTTTTCGAAGTTTTCTTTTTTGCTTTTTACTCATATTCTTGCTTTTGAACGCTTCCTCCATTACTTTTTCGATCTAGAACGAACCATAAATAAGTTCAATGCAAGTCTTCGAGCCTCTAGAATAACTCCCACTGTTACAAACCGTTTTCGGAATTCCCTATCGCATGCCTGCACCCAACCTTACTTCGTTTTAAATCCTATGTAATGTGATGTTTCATATAAACCACTAAACCAAAGAGCCTAAGCCTGCTTAAAACTAGTGTGGTCTCAAAGATTTTCATTACTGATTAAAATTGATTGTTTCAAAGCAAAATGTAGAAACTGACGGGCTGATGACGAGCACACGCCACACTTTGTAGCTTTCTTAAACGCTTTGCTTTCTTCCTGTCCTGTTTCCTCGATGAAAAGCTCGTCCCGTCCTTGTCGGACTTCACCACAGCCATCCACTTTTTCAAACCCATGACTGCTTACAGACTGCTGTAACAACAAAAAAGAAATTCAATACAGTATCAAAAAATCAGTTTCAAGACTTAGCATTGAATGTAAGTGGGATTTAATGTCGTTTCGCTTGATATTTCAGGTGCTTGCACTGCGCTTTCCTATGTTTGCAACTGCTGATGAGCAGAGCGGAAGCACTTCAAAGAAATAGTACAAGTTGAGGCGGCCAGAAAACCTAGCCGCACCCAAAAAAGATGTACATATATCCAGAGCGGTCATGCAGATTCTCGACGCTCTCTCCGAAGTGATCCATCAGACTACATATCAATTCTGCCAAACTTCTGCCACTTTTCCAAGTCGACAAGTTTCTAGCAAAAGTCGGAGAAAAAGTCGAAAGTTGATTCTGCCACTAGAACAACTGATCCGGACGAATTTTATAGCCAGCCATCTTCCCATCCGTAAACTTCGACAATTGCTACCAGCTACTGCTGCTCTACGAAGTGATGATACAGTATGTCGACCCATTTAGGCTAACATTACCGAAAAACATTAGTACTTGTTCAAATAGTACGAATGGAAGCTATACCTCCACATGCTATTTATTCCGAGTTAATTACTTTCCTGATTCTGACGATTCGCTGTACTATTCTCGCTCGCGACAGGGGCAAATGGAGGCGTTACTAGCGCCCACTCGAAGAAATCAATGACTAGTGGAACGACTGACTTTCTTGAAGTTTCCGTTTCCCAATGTCAATGAGAAACCAGGAGACAGCAGCTGGCAGCTGTCCAGAAACTTGAGTGTCCATCAGATCGACCGATTAGGAGCTTTTTTATTTTTTNTTTTTTCATACTCAAGACTACGGCAATCACAAATGAATTCGTGAAATGGCAGGTGTATAATGACGTGGCTCATCCAGAGCTTATAAAAGGGACCTTCGATTTGAATGAGTACCCAGTCAGACAAAAATGAGTTGTTCGTCTTTTGGTGATGAAGCGCCGAAATTTACTAGCGTATGGGAAGTGGAAGCTGCTGGACGAACGAAGATAATGGAAGCAAAGGCACGTCGCTTGAAGCGTATTCAAGAAGCAAAATATCTGGCACAAGTCGAAATAGATCAGTTCAGAGAGGTTAGTCGAATGAGAGAATTCATTCTGAAACTGGATAGAAACTTAGTTACCTCCCAGTTGAAGGCAGAAATTTGCCTCTAAGCTCGTTCTCGATCCGACTCTGATATTGTGCTGCTTTCCGTTCATGGCCACAGTTACCCAATGTACACCAGAGATATAACTACAATATGGTGAAGTCTCTCGAATAGTCAGTTTAAGATTGGTCACAGCTTCCATCCATCGTTTATACTCGATCATTAGGATGTGTAGGATTTTCACCGTATGAAACCTACTATGCAAGCATTTTGAAGAAAAAACCGAGCAAAATGATGGGCTTAGTAGAAGGGAACGATTCAGCAAAGGTACAATGAAATGAACACGAAGCTAAAACACTTTTAAAAAACGCATTCGGTCCGGCAGGAGGCAAAGTATTTAGTGATATTCATTCACCGCGCAGTGTGGACTGATGCGTTGCGAGGGAGTGTCGCGTTTGGCAGCAAACGCGAAGTCTGAAGACAGCCAATAAGGGCTATCTAATGCTGCTGCGTTACGAATGGAAGAACTGATTTAAGGTTTTGTGAAAACGAGGTGCGACTGAAAAAAAAACTGCATAACGCGTGACTAAAAACAGCATAAGCTTTGACTAAGGAGCATAATGTACGTCATTCGGGGCGAAAGTGGTATTAGTGAGAAGTGGTGCACTGTTAAACATGCATCGAATGCATTCCGGATCGATACTAGCCCAGGCCAACTAAGTTTTCTATCCCTATTGGTTTATCGCTGGCAGATTTGCCATAAAAGCGTTGAATTGTGCATAGGCTGGCCTTCGCATGTCATACTTTCGGCCGAATCCGCATTCAACGCCTCACTACGATTCCGAATGGAAATCGAACGCAGGCCATCCCGAATCAAATAACCTTGAAAGACTTTCTTCTTAATCCGTTCATGACAGATTCAGGAAAAGGAGGCGGAGTTTCAAGAAAAATTTGAATCGCTGGCACAGATCATTGAGGACAAAATAATGGAAGCACGCGATCAAACTAAACGTGAACTCGAATATATGGAAAAAAGAGTGAAGTTAGTCAAGCCATTGGTGAGTTACTCTACAAAATTTAATTTGGAAGAAAGGATGGGACGAGCTGTCCCTGGAAAAGTACAGCATGCGCCACGCGTTCGACGACAGCAGGTAATTGTAGAGGCTTGAATATCCGAGCTGCCTTGGTTAGAGTCCATTGAAGCTGAAGGCAGTTTCAAGACGAAAATCTAGTTGAAAAGGCTGGATTGAAATCCTAGCGGGAAGTCGCGATGAGGGTATTGCTCCACTAAGTGAGTACCACTATCCGAATTCCGGTGGGAAAACGATGAACTCAAAGTTTCGTATCCCGAATTCATAAAAACTTCCAAATGTCAAAGTCGAGGTAGTGGTGCTGAACACTGAGTTACTGAGAAGCAGCTCAACACCCATCCATCAGGGACTTTCCGCTCCATACGGAACAAAACGTGAACGTGAAGCATAAACTTCGTAAGCTTAACCGCAGGTCCTTGTGTGTGGTGTCAACGTACGGTCGCTATCAGAATCTTTATGCAGTTTGATTAGCTTCCAGCTCAGCCATTATCGCCATAACCACTTCACCGAAAATGAAAGCTGAATATGTTGACGTCTAACTTATTATTTGAGCGTAACTAGTGAGGCTAGACGTACCCCAGCCCAGACTTTTCAGGAAAACAAAGTCTTATGGATCTAATACTCAACGAAAATTTACAGGTAATCGAACTACTCGAAAAGCTGACTACTGGTGCCAAATACTGTGTTCATCGTAACGTCGACACACGTAGGTGGGTTCGTGGATTTGACAAACGTACAAAAATGCCACAAGATCGAAGAATATGCGATAAGGTGGGTACCTCATGAAACCAACGTATGAATCAATAAACTTGATAATTTATTCTGTTCTTTAGGCCACATGGGAACTTATTCAACGATATGCGTCTAACTGTGAAAAATTGGCATCGCAAATAGTTATTGGAAAACGTNAACAATACTATTAAACATTAAATGTTGTTTTAGCAATGAACTTTTTTAATTAAACACTCTAAACAAAACCATTTTCAACATGAAAAGGTATCCAATGATATATACAACTACTCAAACTCAAATAAAAACAATCTATTTCCCTAAGCTTTTCACCATTTTTGCTAGTTTGGCTAAGCTATACATAACACTTCGAGAGAAGCCGGCTGAAGCAGCATTTTTGAGGGTTTGTGATATTGCTGCAGGAGCCACTATGGACGAAATCGCTCCCTCGACATGTAGAGTGACATCGTGACGGTGAGCTAAGGAGAATAACACCTAAACAGATAATAATGAAGTAATAGTTGAGAACGCTATACCTGCCTTTAGATATGACCATGACCAACTTTCGATGAATTTTTACATAATATATGTATCGATGTGTAGGTGTTCGTGCGAAGTCTCAGTCAAGATGTTGTGGAAATCTTGGCTAAGGCTTCACAGAACACTTACACAACAACTACACCTTTTTTAGTACAAAACCCTTTCCAAACAACCATATTACCACGTGAATTCGCAACCATGCTGTATAGTACTGCGCACAGTAAAATCCTCTATCAGTGTCGACAATGCATATCGACCTAACAACGACCTAGCGACCGATTTCACTTTAGGACTTGCAGAGGGCTCCCAAACCTTCAGCATGAACAAAGGGTTATTGTAAGTCCTGTAAAGTTCCGCTTTTAGCCAGGTGAGCGAAACTATTAAGTTTTGGATAAAAAGAGATTACGAGTTTACAGTGTTTACGCAGAACAAAAAATACACGCACGGTGGATTCGGAGCGCGATAATGTAAGCTATGAACATATCGATAGCTGGATGCGATAATCAACGAAATATTAAGTAAAAATGGCATATATCGTAAAATTGATTCCATCTTGATTGAAACTTTTGAGAATTGAGAATTTTGCAGAAGAAAAGATTGGATACTTGTTGATTCTACCAGGAAATAAATTCCACGTTAATTCTCTTTATTCTTATAGCAGATAGCAGAGCTTATAGCAGTATTTGAATGCCTTGGCCCGCCTAAGCACCAATAAACCAAACCGATATATGATTCATGAGTTCGTAATTTCAATCAAACTCGTCTAACAATAAGTGTTACGCGTTGGGCAGCACAACGCTCGTGATCAGGCTCCTTCCTTAGGTCGATATCCAAGTTGTGAGGTTGTATGAATATGTCTTAAAGGACTTCCAAACTCGCTGCCAGAGGGACACAACATCGAAATGCAAAAAGAAGTCACAATAATAACAATAATAAGGAAATAGCAAAATGCCACAGTATAAATCACCTCTTCCCTATCTTTCTGCCATTTATTCCTTTTATTCCAGTTTGTCTGAATCCTTTCTAGTACAGTCGATGGTAGAAGGTTCAAGCGATGATAAATAGCTGCTGTAGAGCCATCTTGTAGTACCTGAATAGAAATTATAAAGAAATAAACAAACTATTCAAAAATGCATGAAGGTGCATGTTTCAGGAAGTAAGTGATACAAAGTGACTCTCCTGCTCTGGAAACTCTGAGTCTCTACGTTTCAAAAATGACACCTTAGAAACGTGTCAGAAAGAGAAGATAATTTTTATGAAAAGCCACGAACTTATAAAATAAAAACAGTGCCAGATTCAACTATCGATCATTTTTGCATGTTTGTCCCGACTTCTATAAATTTTTCTTAATTGACTGTACAGATGACCATGGGTTTTATATTTGCACCCTTTTTATTTTCGAAAAAAAGGCAAATTGTTGATCAAGACACTCTACTAGCATGGGAAACGACAATAAAAACTTACACTCCCGTTTTGTACAACAAGCCTTGAGTCGCTAGCAAGGAGGGGATCATAAACTTCGGACAAATATTCCATGCAGCCGAGCACGATCTTCTTAATCTTAAAGGAAAAAAAANAAAAAAAACAATTCACCATATGTATTCCCAAAAGAAGTCAATGGGAACACAAATCCGCAACACCGTTTTGAAGTAGTAATGTACCTTATCTTTATCTTCGCCGACGTACATTCGAAAATCTCCCGTATACGACAATGAGACAATTTTCTGATACAGTTTCTCCAAGTCGAACGAATCAGGAAGCAAGAGTAACGCTGCTTGAAGAGCACATCGTCGGTTTTCCTCGACGTTGCTTGCGATTGCTGCCGTTGGTCTCACCACCAAAAAACATAGCTATCAGAAACATGGAGGGAAACTCGAAAAAACCCTTTTCTCGTTTGACTTATAACATGCTGGGAAAAGGAAAACTTAGGAAAAATTCCATACAAATATATACATACATATAATGTGCTAATTTCTTCAATTCTCAAATAAAAAAAATTGGACGGACAAAAGAGAGGTGACAGCGCTGCAGCTGAGAAACGCCTGGGCCGTAAAAATGTTGCTCTGGAGTACCTGTGGGGTCCAATCCTTCGTGTTCAGCAAATTAGATTATGCAGAGGCTGCTATAGCAATTATGAACTAACTGCTAAGTGCTCTCCTAGAGGGAAATGATTCATACTAACGTTTTCATTCGCTTTCTGATCATAAATGGAGGGTGATGTAAAGAAGCTAAGCATGGTCCAAAGGTCTATCTTTATCTTCGACCAGTTCGACGGTACCGGATTACGGTGAAAAAACAAACTATTTCGTGGGTGAGCTAGGGTTAAATTAATGAAATATAGATCGCTAGAAAGCTTTCAGGAATGCCAACATCTCCCGAATAGTTCGTGATTGATAAAGATAATTGAAAAGGCGAAAAAGACACTCACATCCAGCACTGGCTTATGAAGACGACCAGCGACGTAGAGCCATCGCCAGTCTAGGAGATCCCGATTAAGATCCTCCGTAGATATGACTCCGTACTTTATCCGCCGATCTCCAACATGAACGTGAGTATTGTAGTAAACATGAGCAGCTATACGAGTTTGAAATTGAGCCAAGGTATTTGCACCTATACACCTTAAAGCAGTACGTAAACTTTAAAAAGGTTAACAATGAAGAAATAGGAAACTCTGCGCGTACCTTAGCAAGCTGTAATGGGAAGAATTCTTTTTAATGTTTTCCTTGTGAAAGCTGACAGGATCACTCGTGCACAGAACAAAGTCAATCATTTTCTCGCTTTTATTTTCGCCTTTTTGTTGAAGAGCACCAGATCCATAAGCGAACGCATATTCAACGGTAGACAATGGGAGGACACTGATAAGGTCCTCATACTCCTTTGTGGACATCCACCTAAAAGTTTTTCTAAAACGACAAAATGAACTGCAAGAAAAATAGGAAAGAGGGATTTTTTGGCAAATATTTTCCCGATGTTATTGATTCCATTTGAAAGAACTGCAACGTTAAAGAACACAAAATAGTACTGCAATCAATTTTATTAGGACATAAATATATAGAGGAAAGACTCTGCTCATAAAAGTAGAAGATACAAAAAAACCCTGAAAATGAAGCAGAGAGGTTTCTAGCTCAAGACTTGCTATTTATACACACACTAGTGGTGCTTGAATATCCCCATCGTAGGCTGAATGGTTTCCTTATTATGGAACCAGTGATGAAACCGAAAAGAAGTTCTGATTAAAAAAAACGCGACCGGATGCTGGATTTAAAAGAGTAACTGCCGTGAGTCGAATTGCATAAGCTGCAGTTGCACGTCCAACATTCGATCCGACGACGGTGCTCGAAAGCAAGTTGCCTTGCCGGGCGGGAAGAGTACCGTGATGAGCTGGGTACTACATCGGCCTGTGTCACAGCTGACTATTTAGTCACTCATATCGAATGTAGCTTTTCAAATGAGTAATATCTGGTATAAAGCAATGCCAAGGGCACAGTACCCAGATGATTTCTCATTTTTCAAAGGGAAATCAGACCTATAGTTGGATCAGATAGTACCAAAGGTAGCTCCATACGAATACTCTCTAACACAGCCTGGAAAAAAATCAGTCAATAAGCAAACACATCAGACTCGCCAATCGGCAAACTTACTAACTAGGCCTACAAAACAAGGAAATGTTCGAAATTAGATAATTAGCTAATTCTTAGTAAAAAACGATGAATTGGCGGTCGAAGTCTCATAGCGTTGTACACCGGACCTTACGATTGGTGCCGAAAACGTCATTCCTGAGTAATAGTTGCCCGCTTACTACAAGCCACGGCGGGACAAGTTACAATGATAATTCCTTGCCGAGATGGGCCACGCTTTTGACTTTTGTTCAGAGTTGTGGTGCCATTTTTAGCCTGTCCAATGATTTGCTGAAGGGTTCCAAAGAGTGAATTCAATATTTTGTGCTCCCAAGCCGATTTATCACTTACTACCACATTACAGAGCAAGAAGATCACTCAGGGTAGCGATCCGTGGATTCTTCAGGAGGAATCTCTGAACGAGACGGTCAATTTGGAGCCTTGGGTTGTTGGAACACATCCATCTGATTGTGAGAAGCTCCCTAGGCCCGAGAGTATTAGCATCATTAACTGTAGGGCACTGAAACATTTGCACAGATGGAACGAATCCCCGGACCGTGTACTTGGTTCCAGCTCCCTTTTCATTCAAGGAAAATCACCATCGACTTCAATTCCCTCACTGCCCATCTCAGAATCGGTCAACACTGAAGTCCAAGGATTTTGGTCTTTCATTGTTTGCTCTCCTATGGGCTGATTGAGGTGGGTGATAGTGCGAGTCGGTGACAGTGAGTGGCCAAGAAGATTGGCAGGCCGTGGCGATAACATGTGATAAGCAGCGAGTCGAGAAAACAACAGGCAGACCCCTTCAGTGACCCCTCGCAGTGTTCAAAGTCTCGTCCTTCCAGCCAGCATGCGCTATCTGCTCCTTCTAGTCTGCCTAGTCTTCATAGCCGAAGCGGCTAACAACAGGTAAAAAGCACATTTGATATAAAAAGCTACAATTAGGGGACTATAGGATTCAAGGAGCTCCAGATTATTGTCAATATAGTCTGTTGCCTTTGTTACTCAACATTCAAATTCCAAACTGTGGAGTGAAAAGATTTTCTCAAAAAGCTTTCCAAAAGTGCTTCCTGTGAGCCCACAGCATCCTAAAGTTTTCCATTCATGGAAAAGAACAAATCATAAGATCCTCTTTTATCTCAGGTACAATCTACGAGGATGCTACAGGAAGTCAGGAAGGTTATACGAACACAAGTATGTTATTGATTTTTATGAAAGTTGTTTTGAAATGAATTTCGAGTCGTGCTCCCGCGCAGCGCAGTGCTGCAACCGCACGCGTCGTACATCTTCTATTTCATAGATTCACTGGGAATCGGTGCGAAAATGAAATTAGAATCATATCCAGGCATCGTCCCCGAGTCTATGAACATCGTGATTATGACTTTGATAGCCTTCCAATGGCATGGGATTGGCGAAACGTGGATGGAGTTAACTACGCCTCCGTGGATCGTAACCAACACATTCCACAATGTAAGTAGCAATAATGAATTTAACAACAGCTACTTATTACCTTTGTAAACAACCGCGGAGAATCCTGTCAAAATGATGGACACTGATCGGTTTTCTAAGCCCGCCTGCCACTCAACTTGAGCAGTTCTTGCACTTCACAATGATCCAAAGCTTCTAAGACTCATCAAATAACATTTCTGTTGAACATTAGCAATGAACAATATCAATTATACTTATTAGTGGAATACCGGTTCCTTTTTCTTCACATCTCCCCTTTGCCGCTTTCTTACAACCAAAATGGTCGCTTTTGCCCTACCCTTCCCCCAACTTAACAAGAATCTCCCAATCGAAAAATGGCTACTTAATCAATCCAATTGCATAGAACTATAATATGTATTTTCAGACTGCGGCTCCTGCTGGGCGTTCGGTTCGTTTGTTTCGATGATTCGTTCTTATCAGCATGTGTTATCAGTGCACCTGATGGTCAAGAAAATTGTCATCCCATTTAGTTTCCCTTGTAATCTCGAAATAAGCTGTAAAAAACTACTAAGTATGGGAGAAACCAGGATTCGAGAGTTTTTAATGTCCAAGCACTTTATATCACTCACTTCATGGAAGAAAAATCGGAAGTTGTAGCCAAATAAACTTTACCGATACGGTTAGCCCGGTGACTGATCAACTGGTTCCCCTCAATTTGAAGACTCATGAAATGGGAATTAATTGCAACTACGTTTTCCTCAAATTTGATGGAAATTTCACTTCTCCACGGAACCAATTATTCTAATCGTTGTTATTAGGCGGCCAAGCCCTCCCCCTCCCCTATTCATATGACGTCTTCATAAATTCTGGAAATTCCTCGAATTCTGGAAAGATCAGCTGCACTAGTCATGAAATTAAGGAACATTCCAGAGATTCCCAGAGATTACAATTTCCTTAGTGATTTTTTTTTCGTGGTAGAAATTTAATCCCATTAAAATTGAGTTCATTTGATTCAAGGAGCA
>UZAF01017545.1:17740-45254 GCA_900617895.1 Haemonchus placei
TCGTGAAGACTGGCCTACTCACAGACATACCATTTTCAACCTACAGAGCTAGTTACCCAGTACATTCATGCTATACCTTGAAATCTTAATTTTGATTGGATTAATTGTAAGTAGATCAGTCAATAACTCAAATCAATAATTGATTTGCTCCTGAATAGAGGTTATGACCATTATTCACGTCTTACCTTTATTATTTTCCGAGAGAATAGCTTCATACGTTTATTTCTCATAGAAAAACACTGATATCGAGGAAGAGGCAGTTTTTTTTTGTTTTTAAATTTTAAAAATCGTTTTTAATCAATATTAACGTGCCGGTTTTAGGAGGTAACCGATGAAGATATCGATCACATCATCTCAGTTCATGGATGGGGTGTCGATCATGACAGTGGTGTAGAGTACTGGATTGGACGAAATTCATGGGGTACGCCATGGGGTGAACAGGGCTGGTTCCGCGTTGTTACATCTGCCTACAAGAATGCTGGAAGTAAATACAATTTGAAGGTAAGAATTATATTTATTTGTTAATACATATTTATTAAATGGGTAAATTTTGCCAAAAAGTCATCTAGCGTTGGTGAGAGAAAAAAATCCTCAGTCCAGTATATTATCGGAATGATTTCGTGAGCGATAGTGCGACCAGTAAGTAAGAACTCGTTGGAACACTTCCAACTCATGCTCGATTTGTTCTTATCAATAATATGAACGTATGAACTACTCCTGCCACTTTTGGCTAGTTGTCTGGCAAACTGTTGACCCTGTTGAATCTCGCTGAAGATGAATATGTGTAACGCGCCAACTACAGCACCGTGACATACACCAAAAACTTGTCAAAGTGTGAAATTGAAGAAATTCATGGAAATTAAAGACATTAGTGAAAATAAGAATTAAATTTGAAGTTGATGAATTTCAGATCGAAGAAGATTGCGTGTGGGCGGATCCTATTGTGTAATGAGAACTGATTTGATAATATTGTAAACTTATCTGTGAATAGTTGATTCATTTAGAATTTCAAAAAAAAAATAAAATTCTTGTGACTTTCAGTGTTGGCAACAATTAGAAGGAGAACCACCGAAAAGTTACGGTTTTCCTTCCATTGTTTGCCCTCTATGTACCTTTCTGCAGTGTATGGTATCGGTGGCTATCAGTTTGAAGTTTTACAAAGATCAAGAAAATGAAGAAATGAGAGGATATTGGCACTGAATGATATCCTTGAGAAAAAAAGCTGTACATTCGTCTCTCAAGGAGTAAAAATATGCTGTTCCGAAAAAGTACTACCACCACAAACCAGCAAATTCTGTTTCCTCATGAGAATCTCCTAGTTTATCCATCTAGTCCAGAGAAATTCAGTTCCTATCGTAACCAAGATTAAATCCAATCCATTCGCATAAAAATGTGCGTATGAACGAAGACCTATCCACTACTCTCGGTACATGGATAAAACTTTAAAAGATAGATTCTTCACTTCAGGGTCACAAAGTTCCCCGCTTCCTTTGAATATAGTGTTTGTAAAAAGCGTTTTCATATCAAATTGGGTAATTGAAGCCGAGCTCTCTATTGAAGATTCTTTTGGAAACAACTTTTTCTCCGACATTTTGATTGAATTTTACATTTTGAATGAGGATTTTGAGCTTTTTACAAGTAGTCATACATGTACGTTAATTCGGTACGCATGGATCGGGTACCGACTGATAGTCGGGCAAAAATAACCTAAGGCATAGTCGGGCAAAAATAACCTAAGGCATAGAAAGTCTGTTTAATAGGAGTAATTTTGCATAAGACGGTCACGTCTTTCATTTCTTGAGCCGGTAATTTCATGCTGAAAGGCTTAAATACCTACCTGATCCAGTGTCTGGAGGCATTTGGACGACTTCAAATCTTTGAACGCAACTATAGGGCATGGCACATTCCACATTGATTAGGGCGAACACAAAACGCTGCCCGCTTTGACAGACTGAAATCATCAACATGTTGGTCATTGGAGTTTTTCTAAATTGTAAAATCTCAATCACTTGACGCCAACCAAAACAACTCAGCTGAGCTATGCGACTATCTCTCGGAATCGTTAATATTCGCACGGTATCACGACTAAGGAGGCCAGCCCATGTTAAATTGGGGTTTTAGTCAGCCAGATGAGTCTGGTACTAGTAAAAGGTTCTGCTGGTCAGGATAAGGCCCTTCCATGAACCGCGAGGAAAACATGAAACTGCAATACCCCTGTGGACCCATTACCAAAAAGACAGCTTCAGCCCTATCCCCTCAAAAGCAGACTTCGTATCCATGTACTTTTTCTGATGTAATTCATCAGTTTCCCCTTCTTCAGTGAGAGCTCGCCGTTTTTTTCGCAACTATCTCAGCGAGAAATTCGAACAAAGACAAATGGCTACACTCGACTTACACCATACAATAAGACAAAGCACCAAAGGACGAGTGGCCCGTGGGACGGACAGCTGGCTGGCACGCTGTTGTTTGAAGAAATGGTGTTTCGAAACTTTTTTACTTGGAGAAAAAGTAGGAAAAAGCAAGGGCATTGCTATTTTTTTTCTCCCGAAATGTAAAGTGCAAAGTCTTCCAGTGCGTTAAACTCGAGTATGTGGGTTTTATTACCGGGTAATACTAAAGAGCTTACCTGGAACACAATATGCTAGCAAAAGTGGGAGAAGATGATTGCTGCTCGAATAATTGCCCAACATCCTTACGCATCCTATCCTTCAAATATTGGGTTGTCCAAAAAATCCTGCGACACTTGGAATTTGAGGATCGCTAGCTATTCGAAAGCAAATAGCGCCCAATTTAGATCTACGGTAAGGTAGACCACACCTAGGGGGTATTGCGAAATACTCTAAAAAGGCTTCCTCTCTCACGGAAAAACAGTTATGGATCCTACAAATGCGAGTATACTTCGACCCATCGTGTATTATGAATTCCTACAAGGACATTCTGAAGAGAAGCAGTTAATAACATCTGCACTGCATTCAAGAAAGATGTGGTACACCATCCCACTGCCAGCCGCTGGTATCACCGCTTCGAATCCGGAGATATTTCTATCGAAGGACAGGAACGTTCTGGACGGAATTGTGATGGGATGCTCTACTACGAAATCCTGGAAAGTGGCACTACTGTGACGGCGACGACGTACTCTAACCAGCTACAGAAAGTAGCCGATGCAATCCTTCATAAGTATCCTAACGACTGGAAACCTATATCCTACACGACAACGCTCGCCCCCCACGTGGCAACAATGACGCGTCAGAAAATTCGGGAGCTAGGTTGGGAAGTACTAACTCATCCACCGTACTCTCCTGATCTAGCCCCTTCCGACTATCAATTGTTCGAGCCTTGAAGGGGCACCTACGAGATAAGAATTTCGATAATCAGGAGCAACTCAAAATGGAGGTGGGCAACTTCTTCAGCACGCAATCCGCTGATTTCTGAAGAAGTGGGAACGACAAACTGCCAGTGAAATGGATGAAGGTCATCGATAATAATGGCGACTATGTCACTGATTGAACTTGTCTTTCATTGCATAACAAACGGTGTAAAAATTTGTGTTGTTAGTGTCGCATTATTTTCTGGACAACTCAATATAATCGGAGAAAGAACGAAGGCATGGCGAATACTTAACGGTCCATACCCCATCGCTCCCATTCAAATCCTGCAATAACCTTCGGTGATCTTATCACAGGAGTGATAGATATGGAAAATAGTAGGATCCCGAACCCAAAAGTGTGCTATGGACATTGTTCTTGTCTACCATGCCAAAAAAAACCAACCACACCTTTTACCTTCAGCCGCAACCAACTTTAATAGCTTTTGCATGAAGCTTAGCCGCTCCACTGACTTACAGTTATTTTTTGGTTTGAATTACTAGTTATACTTATAAATCAGCTGGGAGCTTTTTATAGACTAATGAGCACTAAAGCCGACCTCGCCAATCAAGTCGTTTTCTGGTTGGCCTCGTAAAAACAAAGACGAAGCAGCGAAGGCACGATTTGTGCGACCCTCCATAGTGAACGAATTAGCTACCGTAATTTCTTACTCTAATTCTCTGTTTTGTAACCACAGTTAGAATTAAATTTGATTCTAACGGTACATAATGTTTTGAAATCTGACCTAACGACACACTACTCTCTTATCCCTAACGCAAACGGAAGCGCCTTGGTCAAGTATGTAGCAAAGTCTTTCATAACAAAAGACTCGAGTGTCGCTAATGGTCAAGTGATTAATGGCGGTAGTACATATTCCACCTACTATGACGGCGACCCCGATTACTTAAACTTTCCGCCAGAATGGACTGCTTGGTAAGATTTCCCGAAAAACTATTGTAACGTAAAGGGCACGGACATGGGGACTTAAGCGCAGTTATGTGAGCATTTTTAAGTGTTGTATGTGTGTAGTGGAAAGGTAGACCAGCATGGAACTCTATGATCAACAATTTTGGAACGATGCTGCTTTTTCGTTGTAGAGTAGCATAAGCCGCGACCGACACCACTACCCTGTTGGTTATCTAAAAGTAGGATGTCACCAGATACAACCAGACCTTCTGTCTCACTAAAGCCGGAACAGTCTGAGTCTGTTGGTGAGAGCTCTGGAATTCTTNATCTAAAAGTAGGATGTCACCAGATATAACCAGACCTTCTGTCTCACTAAAGGCGGAACAGTCTGATAATGAGTCTGTTGGTGAGAGCCCTGGAATTCTTACATTTCCCGATTACTGTGCAACAAGCACCCAAAGTTTGAGCAGTAAGTATCGATGGCATGGAAAGTTCACTTTCTCCATTCGACTCCACTACGTTTCCAAGCATTGGTGGATCTATTGCTCACCAGGAGAACAGTAGCTTCTGTGGCAGTATGATTTGTTTTATTGGAAGAATTTGAATTCCGAAATGTGATTGCTGACATACTCAAAACTCTATACAAACAAAACCAGTGCGTGGCACATCCACCAGCGTCAATAAAAATCTGTTTTTATGTGTAGTTTTATTTCATATGCCAATTAAAACATACATACAACGTAGCAATAAATATTAATGGTACATGAATGAATGCAGTGTGATTTCCTTTGAGGGACGATGTTAATGATTTCTAGTAGTGGATCGATATATCGATCGATATCTGTAAGGTTAGGGTACTCATAGGAATACACAATAACAACATTATACAATATATGAACTAGGCTTTTACCTCCCTACATCATAAAACGTGGTAGGGAGATTTATAGCTGGCGGGCAGCGTGCGATCCATCGTTGAGAGGAGGCAACCGTTAAGAGGAATTCATATGTCGTCAGTGATGAAAGTGAGTGTAAAAGGGGCGGTGATTTCGCAGAGGCACCATGGGATGACCATAGAAATTAGTTATCCCAGTCCTACACACACAACCGATACATAGAAAAAAAATTGGAAATCTACAAAAAAAAAACTTGAAAGTAACAAATCAGGGTCAAACTGAGGGGGTCTTAGAGGTTTCCCGGAGAAAAACCAATAAATTTTTTAGAACAGATGGAAGAAAAACAACACATGAAACAAGAAATGCACACTGAGCATATAAATAGCGAAAGCCAGATTAAATAGCAGTTTTGTGGAAGCTTTCTGATATAAAACATCGTCATCGACCCGCATGCATTGTGAACAATGTGTCTGTGAATGAATTAATACAAAAAAGAATGGATGCGTATGAAATAATGACCAATATATGTCATTAGTTGCCTAAGAATGATTATAAAACTCAGGATGAAAATAAAGAACAAAGAATGAAAAAGAAGTAAAGAAAACAACTAAAAATACTTTTGATATATGTATGTGTAGTGCTTGAAGAATACTTTTCACCGAGATATCGATTGGCTACAGATCATCACGAAGGAATGGACACGATTTCTGGGGGTGGGATAGAGGAGGAACGCTATTCTGACAACGAAGAACAACTTCTCTCGACTTTCTACTCACGATGTAAAGCGTTGCTCCCATGTGGCCTGAAAATTTCGTTGAATTACTTTGGAACAACCTAGAAAAATCAAATGAAAACAAAAAACAAACAACTAAAAACAGCGATAGTCTACGAAGTGCAAAATGTCCCAAGCAAATGCAGTGTTCAATCTATGTGAATTCGAGGCAGCCAAACTGACCACCATTTGGAAGCGCATTGATACAAATCACTCCATTTCACTTAAACATGTGAAAGGAATTGCAACGTAGGAACATTCCCTTTCCCAACTCCCTTACACAAACCTCAGTTCATACTTGGAACTCAACCAAAGATAGACCCCACTCCATCATTTCTTTTGAGGTTACGTCAACAATTTGGACAATAAAGGAAAAAAAGGATTCCTTCGGTTAAGAACCCAGTACCTACTCTACCGTGCAGCTCCACTATTAATGTGCTGTTCTCTAATATAACTCTAATTACTCACAGGTTGTCGTTCTGTGTCAGGAATTGAGCCAAGCGACTCCAATGTCACCACCGATACCGTGTCCTTTTCATCTTCGTAGATCCGAATTTCATCAAATGGAGCCGCATTTTGATCCGATTCAAGATCATGTAGTTGAGATCGCAACTTGTCATCTAAAACAGAAGAACCTAAGTAATGAATGGAAAGAATAACCGATGATCGACCAAGATAACAAACTCAAACGGACAACTCACCAATTGGCGGTCGGGTATACATCGGTGCTGGTGGGCCCATTATTCCGTTACCTTCTATGGGCATAACTGGTTTCCGCAGATTTGCTATCGAGTACTAAAAAAGGTATTTAGCCGAACATAATGAAAGTTAATTTGTGACTACAAGCTCAAGCAGTTAAACACTTAAATCGTCCTTATAAGCTTTGCCTTGCTCCAAAACATTCGATGCCCCACATCCATTATAAACTCAAAACTCCTGTACACCGAACTCCTTGAAAAAATCTAATAAAAAACATCAATAAATACCTGATCATTGTCCGCTTCACCTCCACCTTCGATGGCATACGGTCGGAGATTATCACGATTCAAATCTTCTGGTCGAACCGACTCGAAGGGCGTTGTTTGACGNCATGTAGTTGAGATCGCAACTTGTCATCTAAAACAGAAGAACCTAAGTAATGAATGAAAAGAATAACCGATGATCGACCAAGATAACAAACTTAAACGGACAACTCACCAATTGGCGGTCGGGTATACATCGGTGCTGGTGGGCCCATTATTCCGTTACCTTCTATTGGCATAACTGGTTTCCGCAGATTTGCTATCGAGTACTAAAAAAAGATACTTAGCCGAGCGTTATGAAAGTTAAGTTGTGACTACAAGCTCAAGCAGTTACACACTTAAACCATCCTTATAAACTCTGCCTTGCTCCAGAACATTCGATGCCCCGCAAAACTCCCATTCACCGAACTTTTTGAAAAGAAGTTCTGATAAAAAACAGTCAATAAATACCTGATCATTGTCCGCTTCACCTCCACCTTCGATGGCATACGGTCGGAGATTATCACGATTCAAATCTTCTGGTCGAACCGACTCGAAGGGCGTTGTTTGACGGCGAGCATACACCAACATCAGCATTACCAGCACTGGAAAAAATGTCATAGATTGAGAGACAGCCTTAGAAGATAGTAATAAACGTAGCATCAGCGGAACTATTAGTAACCCCGGACATTACAATTTTGGCAAAACTTTTTAACAAAAATAACCCTATCTACGGAAAGGTGACAGTAGTTGAGTCCACTTTATAGATACCCACGAACACTTAGGAGATTAGCCAAAAGTAAGGCTACAAAAGACTTGTGAGTTCGAGGAGACCGCAAAAAGAAAAGTGAAACTTTGAAACCGATATTCAAAAAAATTTCTGCAGAATGCAAGCTGAAACTTGCTGAATTACTGAAACTATGAAACGGAATTACAAATGACTCACTTATCAACAGAACCAGTGAAACCAATATCAAGATGATCGCAGGATTACTGATACCTAANGAGTGATGACCACATACCTGTCCATCATCGCCGAGCATCGCATTTGCACCTTCCGGGCAAGTACAAAACGCTCCTTTCCAGAAATCCATACATACCATAGCACCGCTACAGTAACCGACAGGAAGCTGGGCGCAGGTGATCAGCAGGCTGCATCCTATAACAGAAAAATTTGCTCATCCAGCTAATCCAAATTCATTTCATACTTCGTAGTCGACTTTTTCTATTCGGTCCCTCTTCGGGTTTCACATCCCCACAGATAAAATCTCACCAGGGACAAGAAAAAGCCTCCGAGGATAAAAAAAAGAATGCAGCGGCACTCAGTCCCGAAAAAAGCATACAACGGTTGTCGATAACAACGCGATAAGCAGGAAAAACAGCAAAAGGACACCGATAGATCTCCCATAAAAACGACTGAGTGCAAAAAAGCTACGAGTCTAATAGCTGGCTGCACTTCCACCCCAGCACTGAATGATGGATATCTAACAATTCCCTTACAAAACCTTCAAAATTTTAGAGCCTTCACATTAACTGCAAAAATTGCGCATTTCTGTTCATCTCAAATAATTAAACATGTACGTCACGGTAATGACGCCTACTTGGAGCGTTACTCTGACAGTAGGATAGAAAAAAAAACTAATGAGTCTGCCTTCATTCAGAGAACTGTCGAAAGTTCACTCCAAAAAAGTCTCGAACTTTGGTTGGATGGTTGAAATTACATTCAAACTATTCACAATTAGGAATACAGGAATTTCGATGGGGTTGGATCTCGAGAAGAGGTATGTTTTTTATCGCCTGCCACGATGCAAAAAATCGTATTACATTCACCCACAGCGTTACTAATAGGAAAATTGCATTCCAGAGATGTAACAATGTCAGATTTGGCTAGGTTAACGTCTGGCCCAATCCTCCTTCACTTCTTTCCAGTCACCCTTATATCTCTCAAGCCAGCCGGAACAATGCAAATCCAGAGCCAGCCGATACCACTTTGGCTCAAGGACAACGACCATCTCCAGAGAAAGAAAAAGAAGAAACCAAAGCCAGAAAACTAACCATCGGACACTCCTTCTGATTTTGTAATCGAAACGATACTCTCATCGTCTGGATCGATTGCCTGATTGGATGGCCGGCGCAATGGAAGATTCTGGTTTGACCAACGATACGTTCCCACACATCCCTTAAAACAGAGGGATTAATGTTAAATGACAGAAAACATGAAAGAGTACATTGTGTGCTTTCAAAAACCAACCTGAAAGCCTCGTCCACCACTATGCGTTCCGAGGAATAACTCGTTGACTTGTAGGGCAAACGACTGCGAATTACCAGTTGGATCCAACACCTGCGACGTGTAGTACGCGTCGTCGATAGATAGCGACGCTCTAAAGTTACGCAGTTGTAAAATAGGCATAAATCAGTAAACCAACCCTGCGGTAAACGATACGCAGTGTGGTTTATAATGTAACCCAACACCCAATCCAACCATACGGCTTAACCCACATTGGCGTCAGCCTTTGCGACATCACTCCAAATCTGTCAAAATACACAGAGCGTATAAACTAACCGAGTAGGATTTCTCGTGAAATGCATCCAGTAGGAAGAGTTCTCTTTCAGCGACAGCTCGTTGATTCGAAGCTGAGTGAGTGAATTTCGTACCCCACCCAGGTCAAATTTGGCCATTGGCGTCAGACCATCCGATGTCATTTCTGCTGATGTTGAAACGTAGTTCTGAAAAGAAGAAATTATTCAGGAAACGAAACTAATTACTGCGAACTTGGAAAAACTGAGCCTACAAATTGGGGCTGACTAAACAAAAACATGTAAAGAGGTCAAGAGGAGCAAAAATTTCGAAGTTTCTTTCGAAAGGCCCAGAAAGGCCAACAATTTGCATGATTTGGGACAAACATTATAGTCCCAGCAAGACCCTTTTTTTGGTGTCTACCGACAGAGTAAGGTTGGAAATCTCTGCCAATTCGCATTCGATTCATACTTTTTCCTTATTATAGTTGCAGCATTCCGAAGTAATTAGCTCGTATACTCACCTGTGACTTATCCGCTCCATAAGTGAGTTCAGCGGCACCGCTTACTCGTCCGGGAATAAAAAGCAACTCGATGTCGTTCGTCTGTTCGGGGAATGCAATCTTTGGCAAATAATCGATAAAGCCACCCGATTGCATTTGAATCCATTCGATCTTCTTTTCACAGCGTGCACCACCCCATCCAGGATCACAGATACATTTCGGGACAAGTGATGTACTTCCCTGAAACCAGAGACCTTTATTTTTCTACAAAAAAGCAACATCCCAACGTCACTTTTGGCAAATCCACTTAATTGAGTAAACAACCAGTAAATGTAACCTTACCTGAACATCAGCATAGCAATCCCCATGAACACAATGGGTAAGGCTATCGATGGCATTGCTATCACATGCTCCTCCCCATAGTTTGCATCCACTCGCAGTATTCTTTTCATATGATGGTGTTGCTAGATCGTACTGATCGTCATTCACCCTAAGGTTACGAATACATCCACTTAGAGCTGTTCTCGGTACTGCTGATGGATAGGCTTGACCGTTGGCTAGTGGAGCGAGACCTAAATGGAATAATAAAGCCGTAAAAGGTTGCGCTACAACAGCTCACTCCCCAGACGTCTTCCTATTTCAATCTCACCTCCGATTTGCACTGGGGCAACAATATTGAGGCGTTCGTCATCGTCTGGTGTGTAAAGCGATTTCCGGCACGATGAGNATACATCCACTTAGAGCTGTTCTCGGTACTGCTGATGGATAGGCTTGACCGTTGGCTAGTGGAGCGAGGCCTAAATGGAATAATATAGCCGTAAAATACCATAGACCGTGATATCATAAACTTCTCCACAAAAGTCTTCTTATTCGATCTCACCTCCGATTTGCACTGGGGCAACAATATTGAGGCGTTCGTCATCGTCTGGTGTGTAAAGCGATTTCCGGCACGATGAGTCATCCGAGCCTGCGCCAAGATAGCGACATTGGTCGACCACAAGCTCAATGTACTGAAACGTAACGATAAGTAAGGCGATAAAAGAAATCTGGTAGTTTTCTCTAAAACTAAAATTCCTGAAGAAAGAAAAAAACTACTCCCCTATACCAAATTTGCGTCTTCGTAATTAGGGTTCAAAACCGTGCAAGGATAAGGGCAAGGGCGAAGATTACCAATGCATTACACTGCATAATTCAATGAAAATAACGGTATTTCCCTTCTACCCCGAAGTTCTAGGCTGTCACCACTCGAGGAGGCGAGCCAGATCCAATAACCGTACACATAAGAGGTAATCAAAGGCTTAAGGAGGATTCAAGGGTCTAGCCTCGACAAACCTCCACTGGTCTTCGGCCGGATTCACGGGAAAAAGCACGAAGAAAAAACAAATGTATTTGTAGTACATGGGCTGTCGTCTATCCTACCAGTGACGCTGACGCTGACGCTTTTACATAAGGTAAGGTGATTTGTACTGTTACACTTCAAGGTCTAGGACGCAATCCAAAACATTCTAACCCCTTCCGCAGACCTTCGACTATTTTAGTCCTACTCACTTCACATTACCCCCAGAATGCAGGCAAGTCCTATCACCTTAAATAAAAGTTCACAATCCCGTCACTTTCCTGACAAAACTCATACTCATGAAGATTCGAAAAACTTGCCTTTCCAATCTGCGTCACCGCGAGTTCATGCCACGTCCCGTCATTCAAGGCTGTTGATGCCACCTCAAGGTTGACTGGTGCTATGCCATTCATCGACATCTGCAACGTCATTATAGAAAGAAAATTCACGACGACTAATTATGTCTATAAAAACCGCAGCGGTGCTACAGAGGCAATTTCCATGCGAAATTGGAAGGCCTATCTTACCTCCATCACAAGACGACCTCCTCTGAGGTGTATAATTATATAGTCCCTATAGTCGATCTGTTTCTCGGTTGTTTTCGTGTCCATAGGACCGTTATAGAAAAGAACAGCATCAGGTTGGCTGAAAAAACAAATGATAAACATAAACAAGATGTAGACATCCAAGTGAGTAGCAATGACTATGAACATGCCATCAATGGTAAGCGAAGAAATAAATGAAAGCACACATTGAACTTACAGTGTCATGAATTGCAGGCTAATGTTGAGGCTTGTGCAGGCCGGCATTGGTTTGTACCAGGCGAAACCGTCTCCAGAGAACGATCTCGTTGTTCCCTGACACCTGGAGCCCTTTAGCAGATCGTTACGGCATTCACAGCTGGAACGACAGGAATTAAGGACTTGAGGACTTCTGAGAAAATATCGTTCAACATACAAATAGCAAAAAGGCGGAATTATGTTCCCCACCAACTACCGAAAAAACAAACAAGAAATGAAAGCTACCCAAAAATTAGAGCGCCGAAATTTGAAAAATGTCAAAATTACGTCTTATATACGTACTGAATAGCAGCTTCTCATAACCGACAAAAATGGGGCTCCACTAAATTGTCTGAGAACAGGATCCCGAAAAAAACTTACAAAAAGCCGGGATGAGTGTTGTGACAGACTCCATCGTTGTGACACAGCCCTGCCAGACACTGAGATGGTGGACGCCAAACGGGACAAGTACACTCGTCTTTGGATTGAGCGTTCACTCCGACTAGTACAGTGCTGTTCGCTGAGACAACCACTCCATTCTGCAAAACAACCACTGAATTATACTCATTGAAGCACATAAAAGCATATTACAATACAATACCATTTTTTTGCTTGAAGTGAGCCAAACAGGTCTTCCTAACGTTTTTCAACAATCAGGACAATTAGAAGAACAGCAATTATCGGATGAATATTATTCACCCACTAGAACTGCTAGTCAAACCCTAATGAATATTTGAAATATCGATGGAATATTGTAATATGCTGTTGCTGGTTAGTGAAATGGGAAAAGAAAGTTAAGGATAGGCAAGATGAACTCACAAAATCTGCCGTGCTTATCGTCTGACATCCCGAATCGCATACAGTAAACTTGCACATGTCAATGCCCACACCAACAATGGTTACACCCATCTTCGACTGCAATTCGTCTCGATTTGCCGAAATCAAACCGTTCAACTGTGTAGAGTCTCTGAAACATAAGCATTCAGTGAGAAATCAGGATAGAGCCAGATCGATATATCCATGAAAATCCAATAGCAAGTACACACCTATAAGGAGAGCCATGAGCTGAGAAACGAACATTCAACACCGGAACGGTACGAGTTTGCAATGTTGCGTAATCCAACTAAAAATGGAATTGAAAATAATCTGACAGTTCGAATCCCATTAGAATCATCTGAATGGACCGAAAACCAACCTGTACAGAGAACACATCCAGCAAAACGTTTCCGCCCATGTATTTAATCATTTCTTGCGTAAAAATGTCCTGGATGCTCTTACCACTAGCGTTTACTCGAATGAAATCTTCAGGTGTTTGCAGAGGAGAATCCTCTGATAGTAACAACTGCATGGATCCCTGCAAAAAAAAAATATTACAATTCTCTTATGCAATTAAGTACAAATGGTCAAGAATTGAGATCATCAAAGGAGAAGGTTTCTAATTGCCTACCAATGTGCAATGCTAAGTTACGAGATACCATAAGGTAGCGGTAGGATACAGCTGGAGACAGCAAGTGAACATCAATGAGCGACTTAAAGCATGAGCAAACGGGAATCTTTTTCGACCTAATTTTTGAAGTCTATTTTGAGCAAACCATACTGGGAGCAGACAGCGATACTGGATTAACGGCCAAAATGAATGTAAGCATTGGCTTTTGAAAAGAAAGGCTTGAACGATGCGAAGTGAGAAGAAGTAACACTGGATAATCAAAAACGGCCAGAAAATCCATTTTGCAAACCTAGTAAATCGATACTTTTACGATACGATCTACTTTTAAAAAACTATTATCCCACCTGGTTTGCAAACGCAACCTCCGGCACTAGCAAGACATTCACGGTCACATATCCAACTGCGTTCTCATTACGACGGTTATCGTGTACATTCGCTGACATGTGATAGGTACCAGGGGGCATATTAGCATCCATGGTAATCTATAAAGATCGACTTTTAAATGAAAATCTGTGAAGTTACTGTCTGACTAGGTAAATTCTACTAACCTCTCCTTTTGGTGACAATTCAAAACCAGGCAATGATTCCTTCCATGTGAACGTTTTATCACCCAAATCCCAATCATCCAGATCCTCCACATATACTCGACCAATCTGGGTCTTCTTCAACTTGCCAAGATACGAGTTCACATTGATCTGCATCTTTCCATCGTGCATAGGATTATCATTCTGAAAAGTATGTCCTGAATGGAACACAAGGAAAATCGTATGCCCAGCAATAACAGATATTGATTTCTGTCAGAAGATCAGCATACGTATTGAAAGAAGTGTGAAGGTAATGAAGTTCCTTTACTAGCTGTAGAACGTGCACTTCACCACCTCCAAATCCCGGTAAAACTTAACTAGCGTCCTCCTGAGTGAGGCTATGTTTGGGCAACAAATCGGCTCCCTTCCACTTTTTATCATTGACCGCCTTGATAAGATATAATGCACAATTAGTTTAAAAGCAGCAATCGTTACCCATAGTAACGACCTTTTCCTTGATACACTATACACATCTACATCGTGCAAAAAATACGCGTCTATTGAGCGTGCAATGCATTCACGCCCATTTAAGCCATATAGTTCCGAGCTTATTTGAATTATGAATAGGAGAGAATGGTTGCATTTCTGAGTGAATAAGCCCTTGTTATCGTTGCCCCGCGGATGACTTGACTGGGAACTGAAGGCTACAATGGAGAAAATTAGTCATAACGTTCTGCGACAGGTGGTCCAAAGAACGACCCCTTTGGAAAAGTTTGAGCGATGCTCTTTGATTTGATCCAACAAGATTTTCTCAACCAGAATTCCAGTACCGAGTGTAAAAAACCGAGGCATCGCGGACCGGCGAAAGGATCGTGCTGCAATCTAACAGCTATGTACACCGTTTTTTATCATTGCGCAGAATGCTGTGCTTGAATTCTTCCATTTATTCCCGGTCGCGTCAACATAGAGCTAGCAATGCCTGTTTCGATCGACAATACAATGATTCTATTCAATTTTTAATTAGACTAAGCTCGATTTTCGGCGGAAGCTCGCACAAAAACGTTTGCTTGTAAATGATCAATCAGATTGGCTGCAATCTGCCCAATTCGCGTGAAATTTTCAGATTTGTCGACTGATCATTTCTGTGCGTCTTTTCTGAGTCTCTGGAGCTCCCCTAGAATATGCTTCACAACTAGCAGCGTGCCATGAAGGTCAGCTCTTGTTAGATGACACCGGGACCATCGTCTCACCTCTCAGCTCCACTTTCCATGACAAATATGACTCTACCCTACCATAATGACAATGCGGATACGTAGCTGTCTGTCTTAATTAGACGCATAACATTAACCCCGAGACCTTCGCGATCCGCTCCGACCAACCCCTTCCCCATCACTTAAGAGATGAGACAGGATGTAACGTGTAGTTCCAAATGACCCTCGCCCCCTCTTCTGCAAACAGCGGCCAACCTAACCGCGATGTGCTTGCTAATAAATGAGGCGGATCGTAGAGAGCTGCCTGACCGCTTGTATACAGACAAACACAAACGCAGACGACACATCTCACTCCGATTCCCACTGACATTTCGACTCTTCAGCGTGACAAATTCAATTCGACAGTCAGCCAACAACCCAGGCCACGTCCCTACGGCTCATGTCTGGTCGGTCAGATCCGGCTGCCACAGCGGGTGGTTTCGAGTTACGTTGAGCATCCGAACAGCACGATGAATGAGGTTGCGGAGGGTTTCAAGTCGCGTCCCGTCTCCTCTTTAAAGGCGAGCCGCCACCGTCCTTCAAAGCCGCACATTACCGGTACGTAACAATCGCACTCAGGCGGATTAATATAGGGCAATTTTTGCGGATTTGCATCCACCAAATACCTGTGCACGGCGGTGGCGACAAAGACGTACAGATTAGCGCTGGACGGCTTACGTTGAAGGTGGAGGCCGTCTTGCGCTATGTTGACGCACGTAACGATGGAAGAACGGACTCATGCACACTCATACGATTCCTTACGCCATGGCCAGTTCACCGGACAACCCCAAAGAACGGACAGACTAGCAAAGCCTAGGATATGACAGCTCCTACAACTACTACTTGGATAGCAGCGTCGGCTCGACCAGATTTGTATGAGGGTGCAAGTAAGCGTGCAATAAAGGTCATAATCTGCACCTCACTAATGGACTGCAATTATTCCTATTCGGGCAACAGAATTTATTGCCCTTCTTACTATAGGATTTTTAGAAAAAGATCAGACCATGTCGCAATCAATCAAAATAAAACTGAACCAATAAATTACGCATCACTTCTACGGACGAATTACGATTTTTCTGTCCCGAATGTAGATCTACAGTATCTCAGCGAATGTCTTAGGACCCATAGCTCCATTTCCAACCCCACAAGCAACTGCACACTGAGGGAGTTTGAGAGGGAGTATGGTCCCCACTCTATTTCTTTCTGCTCAATTTGATCAAAGCTCAGACGCGACTAGCCTGGAGCCTATGCAAAGCCGGTACAGATGTGAATCATAAACAAAATCTGCAGACCTCAATGGGTGTTTATTTATAGCCGTACGGCGGTATTCATAAAACGATTCTTAACCTCAGCATCTTTTTGTAATCGAGAGACAGACCCAGAACTTTCTTTCTAAACATTCCATCACCTACCTCGTCTCCAATGATGACATGAACGGATGCATGATTTGTTTTATCCGCGCGATCGGTGAGAATCAGTGGAATTTCGAGAATTTTACCCGGATTAGCGGCCTCTCGATCGAATACTACCAACGGGCGGATCGTCATCGATCCATTACCACCGTCACCGTCTACAATGATCGAAGTTCAAGAGAAAAGTACAAAAAGCTCAAGGTATTAAAGGTTTAGTCAAAAAACTGTGTACTTACGGGCATCGAATGTCACACTCAAATAGTCGCCAAATCTCCATTTACTCTGATCGAGTTGCATATTGAATGGCGGTCCGAATTCACTGTAAATAATTTGCAAAATCAGAAACATCACGACCTATCACTTTTCTACAGCAGTAAAGGAAAACCCTCAAATGTATCGTTTCCCTAGGACACCGCAGCATCTTTCATGCATGTTTTGCACCATTTTGAAATGAGACACATTTACATTCGCAACCATGGAATCTCATTAAAAGTAGCTGCTTTGGGCGTTCCTACTCGCAGAAAAACGCTATCCAAAAGTGAGGCGAAAAGTGAATGAAAAGAGGTCTTAACTGTCATCAAAATAGCTTGTAAAGGAAATGCAGACCGTAACCACAAAAAAAGCATAACGTTAAACAAAGATTACTGATAATCAGTGGAATTGAAACTTATAACTTACGGTGAATCCTTATCGGTGCAACGGATTTCACACGTGCCCTGCTGATTGACTGGTGTATTCTCCGGAAACACGCAGAATTTCGGTACCGTATACGGTTCAGGACCATTATCATTTACATCACGTAAGTAGACGGCTACCAACTGAGTTCCAACGTTGCCGGCTAAACCATACAGAACTAAATCTAGTGAGTAAACAAGTAAGCAAATGGCACTTATGAGTTGTAAACATCAAGAGTAGTCCAAATACTTTTTTTTAGTGAAAGTAAGAGTTGCCGAGTTAAATAATTCAAAAATGTTATAGCCCAACATGTGTACAATACTTGTGGTATATAGCTAATTAAAAAAAAANAAAAAAAAACAATTCTGAGTATACCCCCAACATTCAGTTTAGGGAATATGAGATCCTACAAAAGTATCTTGGATACGGTGGTTAACGACCGTAAGATCTTGACATAACTTCTGCCGTTTTGCTCCCACAGTTCCTACGACCTTTCTTTTGCACAATTCTCTAAGAAGCCGATTATTATCTTAATTATCCAAGCTGTAAGCCCTGGCTCGAATGTCTGGTCATGACTTACAATAGCTGCAGGCAAGAAATCGCAACCGTTCCCACTTTGTTTCCTTCATTAAACTGTTGATCAAATCAAATTCGATGTTTTCAAAATCTCATACTAACCGGCGTCAAACGCCTCGATAATAAGCTTGTAGCTACTGATGTCTTCACGATCCAAGCGTTGAGCGACTCGCAGCGTTCCATCTTGATCGATCGTAAACTGCCGTTTCGGATCTGACTGGCGATTGATTCGGAACCTGAAGTGAAGCAAATCTGATTCGATTGAATTAA
The DNA here is from genome assembly GCA_900617895.1 of Haemonchus placei. Lineage (NCBI taxonomy): Eukaryota > Metazoa > Nematoda > Chromadorea > Rhabditida > Trichostrongylidae > Haemonchus > Haemonchus placei. Next base: position 35,967 of record UZAF01017545.1, read on the forward strand.
ACACTTCATGGATGATTAATTGACTACTTAGCATCCTGTGATTAGTTATTCCTATGCTAATTCTCCGTTCAAAATGCCGAAAAAGCCCGTTGGTCGTGGCAGCTGCTTAAGCTCTCCGATAGTTATGTAACAAAGCCGCGTCACTTCTGGCCCTAGTGCTAATCTACCCAGACCAGATGTTCGACGACGATGGCGTCCATAAACATAGCGTTGCACGTCTCATTAAAGACCTGATCAAAGCTTCACGCTTGTTGACGAACTAATCAAGCAGCAAGACTTCCTGGGAAACCTTCTAACAATAAGCCATATGATGGAATGATCAGACTGTAGAAGTTCCGAACCAGTGCTGAACAGCCAACCGCTGGTAATTTCCGAAATAGGAATTTTTTAACTCTTCCGCTTCTTTGCATTCATTGGAGTGTGATCATAGCTGCAACCTAATACAGTCATAAGAAATGTCTTCAGAATAATACGTGGACCTGGTCAATTCCTGTCCTCTTCGCCTTCTTTCCCTCCTTGGGATAAACGGAGAAGGCAGAGCCTTCATGGTGCAGTAATTCTAAACTTTGTCAGTGCGGACGTTTTTCAATTGACAAGTGAAAACCGAGCAGAAACAAGAAGACGAAACGCGAAACCTCAGTCTTGCTTACTTGCCATTTTAATTTACTAGTTTTAACTACGATCCCCTTTTTGGGCGCGCCGTCAAAGAAATTCCTACATTGCCCCCACCCCGCACTCCATTCACCCACACAGGCTAATTTTGGCCATTGATCGTTGCTGACCTTGTTCAGACCGAGATGAAAGCCGTTCACCGACTCGTACAGTCTCCACTCAAGGCCACTTGAACGGCGATGACGAGACCACCCCACCAGGGCTTTATAATACGGCCAGTTCAAGAATGCTTGGCGCCTGGTGGGCAGGAAAAGATAAGGAGACCTCAAAGCGGCTAACTAGCCGGGTCCCTTGTCGGGTGGCTGCTCTTGGCGCCTCTCTCGGGAAGTACTCAAACCTCGTTTAGTCGCCTTTGCCGTAATGCCTCACGGATGTTATTTATTCGATGCATTCTCACGCTCGATACTCTTCTCTGGAGAGCCAGTGAAAGAGTTTCCGCCTAACTGCTGAGCGCATGCTACATTAATACTGCCGGGTCGGTTGGCAATCTAAACGGCAGGCCATCTATTATCCGAAGGAATCTAGAGACTCGATATAGGCTATGATATATAGCTAGTCTCGTATAAACTTCACTGAGCTAGTGTGCATAAGTGACAGCTGGAACCTAACAGACAGCAAAAAGTGGCAAAAAGTGAGCGCTTTTCCCGTTCCCCCCGTCTACTCCGTATCTCGTTATTCAGGCATAACCATATCCATTCAAAACTAACTACCCCAGAGCATTATCTGAGGAAATACCGAGGAAATGAAGAATCGTCAACCTCACGTATGATCTGACACCTAGTAATTATCTTGTCCGATATAGATGCCAATTATGTACGAGGATTTCCACACATGGCGTCCTCTTTCTCCCCATCACCCTTATATACGATATTTGAACTCCCCTTCAGCTCTTTAACGTAATGACCATCACGCACTGGACAAACATTCTGTGACTGAATGACCGCCGTCACACACTTCAACTCCGATGTGAGTGATTGGGTTACTCGAACGGTAAAGCACCTCGTCTGAACCACAGAGCCATTTCCCTCTTGGTGGATGTAAAAATACATAAACAGCCAAGGGACAGAACCATTCACGCGTAGCGATGATTATCGTCAATGACTCGCTCGGCCCCGTCGACTTTAACTCTTTTAGCGTCCCTGGCGAGGGTTTTAGAGACTCTTTTGTTCCCATACTCCCACCGTACACAACCTGCCTTGACCAGTAATTACTGTCGCTCATACTCATCTTCACCGTACGTACTGGTCCAAATCACAGCGCCATGAGAGAACGCATGACCGCACGCTTAAGTGTATAGAATAAACTTGCACCTAATGAAAGCCAAAAAGGACCCCCCTGCTGAGCACTTACTACTGCCGTGATGACAAACCACGCTCTTGCTATGACTAATCTGCCTCGTTTTCCGGTCTTTTACAAAGCACCACGGCGAAAGAACGTTCTGAATAGCCTGCTTCCCAAAACGCCATCAAATTAATGGACAAACTCTGTTGAGCTGAAGTACGAGCTCCTAAAAGTGCTTGTAGGGAGGAACATGTCCTTGAAGAGAAAGTAACTACGAATTATGTGGATATAAATGGTCTTCGTGAAGTTCTCCAGTAATTTTAAAATTTGGATAGGAATTTATAAAAGCCATCGCCCTTTCAAAAAAGGGTTGAGCTAGCTGTGGGAACCTCGCCACAACAGCCAGTTTCCTGTAATCTTTTCTTTCTTCCCAACTTGTAGCACATTTGTTCTACCAGTTGAGCCTGAACAAATACCCCACAAATACGTCACGCTCGGTTGCGAGTCGTCGAGGTGAACGTCTCGACCAACCGAGGCTGTGTGAGGCCAAAACAAACATGCGATGCACCCCGTCAAAAACGACAGCAAATAGGGCTGATATCTCTAACCGAGACTTAAATTGCTACGTTTCTCGCTCCCAGGTGACTGATCCGGGCAGGTCAGCAACTCTCGAGCAGCCCTTCCCCCATCTGCTGCTGCAGACTGTGAAGTTCCTTGCGTCTCACCAGCTCCATCAAATACGTTCCGATAGAAGATCCGATGCGAGATGAGAGCGTTCGCGCGGCAACCTATTCAGGTCAACCTCAGCTGGATACTCGCTGACGACCCAGCAGACACACACGGGTCTACTCCATTCGGTCTTCTGACAGACGATGACTAATAGGAAATGGAAGAAGTCGGTCATGTACAGTAACGTCTTGAGTTTCGGCTTGATATTTGAGAATAATTGCGACAACCATCATTCCCTATTCTGTGTTTCGGTGCGATTGGGTTACAAGTATAACTACACGTGCAGAAGGTACAAAGGATAGTACTACGACTCGTTTTCCGGTTTCCCATGAGGAAATATGATCAGAGGGATGCGATATGTACCAGACCGAAGTTACCACCCTTTGGCACTATGAAGTCCTGGATGGAAGAAGCAAATCTGACTGCTGTTTCACTTCTCTCATGTCTCAGACAGGCAAAACACCTGAAACTTTAGGAGATAGTGAACATGGTCTAAATAATTAGGAATTTGGCATCAATCTATATCGGCATCGCCACCGGAGACTGAAGCTTCGACAGATAAACCCTTGTACAATCAAACCCACCAACCCAAGACAATTTTTCATGAAAGCATCTCAAAATCGAACACCCTGACGCCCTCTTCTCTCGCATGGCAGCAAAAACGCAACGGGCCTCCGAATCGAAATTTGTCCCAAGTGAACTTGAAAAAGTCCGAAGTACACGAAGATTTATTAGAGAATGCTCGCCGACTACAAGACCCAATTTACGTTTTTAACGCCTCTATAGCTTTGCCAATCAGAAAAACCTTTGATCGCTGAAAACAGCTTAAACCATTCAGTAACACCTGGAAAAGTTTTCTTTTGATAAAGCCTTTATCGAACTTGATCAATACCTCTTTCAATTCGATTAAATTCATCTTCGCAAAACACCTATGCCGATAACTCCAGCGATCTCTGGTGTCAATATTTGGAGTTTGAAGCAGTGCCAGAATAATCTTCAGAAAAAAACCCCACACGCTTGCCTTTACCTAAGGCTATTGAACTTTAAATATAGATCATAGACCTTAAAATTTTAAACATAGAACGGTCAAATATCTTAGTCCAATGGAATCCAGTTCAGTAATTTGTGCTTTCGTCCTATTCCTGCTCCCTTGAACCTCCACTCAAGATAAGCACATCCACTCCAAAAAACCCTTGTCGTATTGGACGCTCCAAACGAACGCACGCAGTTAATGAATTCCGGTACCAGATGAGCCCAATGCCGTTCGGGGACGCCATTCACAGAACCCTCCATCGCATCATTACGACAGCCAGTAAAGTTCCCCCTCTAGTAATTACTAGTATCACGACCATATGTTAGTCAGATCTCGTACTAATGAAGAAGCTGGAAGACGCGGTTGCCTGCAACCGGTTCATGGTGGACTTCGCTTGTGGTCATTCATCTGGCAATTAGCAACGACACGAATGACCAAGGCAATTAAAATACAATAAAGAATCTACTTATTATGGCTCGTAAGCTCATAGTAATCAGTGTTGCAGCAGCTATTATGCCTTACTAGCCTAGCTAATTAGGCTAGGTGGAAATTAGACTGGGAATTCTCTGGAATCTAAGGATTTCCATGGTTATATAAAACCTAAGCACTCCACCGAAAACCATCCAGCCAGCCTCTGCAAATAAAGAAACACCATGTCGTTACCATGTCATTAAATTAGAGAGTTATATGAGGAATTGGACCTGGGCTATAAGAATAGCCAGAACGCGACTGAACCGCTTCTGGTCATCTGATTGAGAACCGCAATCTCAAAAACTTTATTGTCTTTCTTAATGGCCCAGCAAAAACCTCAAGAAAACTCGTCCCATTTCAGAAAACTTGTACCGAGACAGACCAAATGTCCTGCTACCCATCCATCTAACTGCTTAAATGATTTCGATTGAAACCGTTTTCCCAACAAGCTCAATTGTTGATGAATACACAAGTCAACTGGCATTTTGCCAAGACCCATTTTCTAATAGAATATTGTTTGCATTCCACGTCAATTGTTCAAAACAGCAATACTGCCCCTGCTTGGTTGTTAATCCCATCGAGAATGAGTAAACAAGTCCTAATCCTATATAAAGATTCTCCTGGTGAATAGCCATAGCCAACTATTGATCCGAGCATTGTTAGTTATTTCTGCAAAACCTTCAGCTCTTATCTCAACAAGCCATCAACTTGAGAGTAGTGAATGGCATGACTATATCGAGAAAGCCATTATTTTCCATGCTTGAGGTGATTGTTTATGTTCCAGTCGTTGTTGAAGCCAATTTTCTGGCTGCTCGTAAGCCAAGAATAATGCCTGGGGATGGGCCCGGCTTTTCAACGACTTCAAGTTGAAGATTAATGCCACTCTTATGTGCTGAATAACTGAGTCAATGCTCTTCCTCCGCAGTGACACCTGTATCGATCGCCTGACTCATCTCTCACATAGTCGTATCTTATCGTCGTTGATGGCAGTTCACATACGACGTCTACGTCCGGGCGATGAGTCAGGGAGCGATTGCTATCGTGAACACCTGACGACAGTATGTTTACGCCTTAAAAAGTACGCTGGAGTAGAATGCAGCCCAGACTAATCGATGATGTGCCTGCGGCTGAGAAGAGAAAAAAAAACCACACGCGCACTCACTAAGCCTCAATAAGAATGCAATCAGGCGGAGTTACGAATGACATTTGGCACCTCGTTTCGGCGAAAATCGACTAAGAATGGAGAGCAGAGACTGACCGGTGATGTTATTCAGCACTTCTACGGGTTCAACAATCAATAAATGAATTCCAGGACTACAAAGGGGGCAAAATAAAAGTAAAAAATCTACTTATAAAAGAAAAAGTATTACAGAAAGCAGGAGAAAAATGAAGGTCACCTAAACACTGAATCAAATCTGAGTTATCCGTAACACAAGGTCCCGCATCAAACCTTGCGCATATACCCTACCCCTACATTCATTGGTTAAAACTATCTTGTAAAAAAGAAATCCTGACAAATCGAAATACATGGCTCAAAGAACCTACACCTCCACGAGGTAAACTATCCCAAGCACCGAAAAAACGTGGGTTCGGAATGGATTCCCTTGAGGATCGCGTTTCAGTGCTACAGCTGGATTGCAAAAATAACCCAGTCCATTTGTTAACATCGCAGAAACACTCAATCAAAATAAACCATAAAATAAGGAAAAGCAGAAAACGAAAGAAAAGACGAAGAATAACCCGCCTATACGCGATCTAATTAGTAAATTATGTACCACTTCACACAGCTCAAGCACCGTGTGCCCTCTTACCATATGTCATGATCAAATAAAGCGAAAAATCGAAAAGAAAAAGGGCATTGGCGCTGAGACAGGCAACAACCGTGAACAACCGTGAATAAGAATTAATTTCCACATGAATTACATGTCGGACCTGCGGCCCGTTATGAAATATGTCACGAAAATTCCTCCAGATGTACACGGTTCCTGCATATTCAAGCGCCAATAGACCGAAACGGTAGGAATGATAATACTTACGTGTAATTGAAAGTCGGCAACGTAGGGTCATGAGCTTTGAAAGTATCTAATACAGTGCCGATGGCCGTATCTTCACTGATATTCTTCATCACAAATACTTGAATTGCGCGCTCCTGGGGCGACACATAGGTGGAAAATCGCGATTTTGCCAGCGATGTGTCCAGACCAAATGGCAGTGATAAGTCGTTTATAGCTCGCGTATCAGGAATAATCGCGACGACAAGTATAGCCAAATAGAACCAGACCCGTGGAACTCCCTTACCTTGCATGATCACCGACATCACGATCTGTGACGTTGAACCGTGCGACGATGCTGCCACGCTCGGCATCCTCGGAGATTTGTACTTCTGATGGACCTGTGATGTCCGGCGCGTGGTCGTTCTCATCGATGAGCTGCACGACGATGTCGCTGGTGGTGCCATGAAGTCCGTCGCTGACGCGGACGCGCAGACGGAATCCGTCGCGTTGTGCAGGGTCCTCGTAGTCGAGCGGCTGAGAAAAGATTCTCGTTTACAGAGTGACAACTCGTCTAAGGGAGTTCCTAACGGGTCTGGCTTATGAATCGAAGAGTAATCCTTTTGTGGATCGAAAGACATGCAAAATAATAAGTAGAGCTCGGCAGTGGCTGTAGATGGAACAGGCCGGCCGTCGGCGTGGGCCGTGTGATTAGTGAGTTGGTCCTGAAACGAATGCCTACGCACATGCACAAGTGAATTTAGGACGTGCCAGATAAAAGCACACGAAAACGAGAATAAATTGTTGTCGGAGAAAGTCGTAAAGAACGAGAATGTACGCCTCATCGGAGGATTATCTCTATCATTAGGCGCAACAAATAGATAGGAAGTGATCGACCTGGGGAGAACGGGGTGTGATTCGGGGGCCGGGAACAGCTGGTCAATTCAGATGAAAGCGTTAATGAAATAATAAGTAGGACATGAGATCCTCGAAAAACATATTGCGTTTCTAGAATTTAGGTCGTTGGACGATGAAGTGATATCCATTCCTCAAAAACAAGTTAGCTCGCTTTGGCATTTCAAAACCCATAAAAAACAAAATACGTATATCACCAATTAAAAAAAACTAACTGTAAAGATCCAGAGCATAAGTATAACTAGCTTGAGTGCTTAATTCTGCTCAAAACTGCTTTCTTAAAAAAAAAAAGATTGGTGAAGAAAGTAACCAGTACAGTAAGCAGTCAGTCTAGAAACTGGGGAATCCAACAGAACGGTTAATTTGTTCCATGTAGGAACAGATCTACATTTGCTGCAAAAAAAGGTTTTTTTTCAAAAAACCAATATATGCGAAAAACTAGCTGGTCTGGAGGGCAGTAGTGATAGCTTTATTATTCCGAAAACATTATGAAAATAAAAATAAATTAAGGTGAATCGTTTAGGATAAGAAGAGTACAGGAAAGTAGTTGGTATTTACGATTGGGAAAGAAAGGAAGAGAAAGTACCAAAAGTAATAGATAGTATTATATACCGAATATTTGCAGTCACTGAACGAAAATAGCGGAAATCCCGATATACAAATGGAAATTACAACGAGGGCTAAAACACCTGTTAGGGATTCGTTTCGATCAATAGCTAAAACAAACACAAATAGATCAATGTAGGTGAGAGATGGATAAGAGGTGTGACCCATTAATGGGAGGCGAATCCGATACCGGAATGGGTCAAAGCAATAATGATCAACGCTCAGCAATTGGTCCATATCGAATAACTTAAAAAATTCGATCGCTTCCGCAAATCACAGGGCCTGGTCTTTGTTGGACGCATAACGCTAACTCAAAAGGTCAAAACCATAACATTTCATCAGAATTACGAGGAGTGCTGAATCGCGTCGACGATGGCCGAATAGGGGAAACCACGGGCGCGAGGACGGGGAAGGGCTGGGAGACGAACGAGTCGGTGGGAGAGCGGCAAGACGGAGACAGTTGGTGATTGATGAGAGATCACATCGAGTAACGAGGAACCGAACAGAAAATGGCGAGAGAGCGTCCATCGCTGTGTTCGACAGAGGAGAGCTGCACCGCTGCAAAGTGAAGGCACCGCCTCCTAGGTGTGCCAACACGGGCCACCCGCAAAGGTCACTTCGCCGGACGACAGGGCCACACGGGGTCGGTGCCAATCGTAAAACTCGGTATCACACCTCGGTGATGGGATATCTTCCGGTCTTGTGGCTGCAGTCATTTGAACATGCGATTTTCTCACTTCACTTCCTTTAGAAAACTAATTTAGCGTGTTTTCGAAGGATGAGCCTGACGGGATGTTGTTTTCGAGACGAAACGAATTCCGAAATTCACGACAAACACAACACAGCATCGTAAGGAAGCTCCAACGAGCTGCTTTGCAATGTGTGGAAGCGTCGCACGCGATGTCGCATCTAAGACTTGATGCGATGTGCACTTTTGCGATGAGCTTTGCTACGACGCAGTTTTTAAGCTCATTTACTAAGAGGTACAGCCTGGCGCGGCTTGAGTTTTAATGAGTTGAGTGGAAAGTAACAGCGAGGGTGGTTTGAGAACAGGACCTAGAGAAATATGTAAGACAAACTGAAATTGTTATGACCATCCGTAAAAGGGGCACAACATTATGAATAATTTTGGAATGGTTGTATTACCCTTGAATTAACAGATGACCGGGTAGGAACTGGGTAAAACGTCGACCCAGAGTCAACATACATTACCAATGACGTTCTATCTGGAATACGCAGGTGCATGAACACGTGGGTGTCGCGTTCCACTTCATCCGAACTGACCAAACATTTTACTACATTCAATTAATGAGGCATCAAGGGTCAAGGGAATGCCAAGGATATTGGCAAACTGCACAAATACTCAGGTAGATGTCTGAGCACCCCGCAGATGGTCACAACGAGCGCTTGCGATTTGAACCATGCTCTTGAAGAGAAAAACCCAGCCACAGCTGCTGCCTATTATTACATTAAGCCCCTCAGTAGTATTTCGGCTGCGAAGTACTGCAACAGCTCTTGAGCCGACGAACTTGAAGAAGAAATCGTATCATATTACAGCTGGCCACAATGTCATGGACACCGGGGAAGGAA
>UZAF01017546.1:7725-36046 GCA_900617895.1 Haemonchus placei
AGATTTTCCTAGTACAGTGTCTAATGGTGATGTCTAGGTAAACGCATAAAATTTCCTCGGCCGTTCAGGATTTTCTTGATTGTTTCTATGCCAATATCCCTTCATTGTTAAAAAACGCAGATGCTTTGACGGCTTACCTTTGTTAGGAAAACTGTGACCTCGCCATTCTCGCTGGAACGTGGTCGAATTCTAAGCATAAGATTGCCAAGCTACTTCACATTGCTGCTTCACATTATACTTGTTTCAGAACTGATAGAAAGTTTAAAAAGGGAGGTAGTCGCCGTACTAGTAAAAACTCAGCATTCTACCACTGTATTCTGGCTTGTGACATTGCTTTCTACTTTGAGGAAATAGATTGACTGCTGTTTACAGAGCACCTAATTGCTCCTCTTTTTAAAGCAGTCAGCTTCTTAAGGCCCTTAGTGATCTATGTTCCTCCAATAAACCCTGTGCAAATTAACTGATTTTCCTCGAGTTAAAAGCAACGATTGCCTAGGAACTAAGTACAACTGAGTAATGCTTTGCCGCTCATAGTTTTACTCAATTTATCTCATTCCCAACCAGATATGATTCATTTCTCGATTTATTACTATGCAACAATTCGTCATTACTGCACTCAATTTCTGAGGTCACTCCCATTGGAAGCAGTGATCACTCTAGTGTAAGGTTTTTCTTACCACTTTCTAAACATTTCCCTGTACATAGGTGGTGTAGAGTCTTTAGTAGGGCTAATTTTCGTGCTATGCGTAATTATTCGAGTAATGTTGATTGGTAAGGTTCCTTTGGAAGTGCAAATGGAAAGGATGCTGAATACGAAGTGTTTCTCGCTATCATACACCATGCGATAGATCTATTCATACCTTTTAAAAGGCTCTCTCCATCAATGTCCAAGTTACCCCCTTATCTTGCATCAATGTGGAAAAGAAGGGAACAGCTTCGGAATTCAGCCTTGAAAACGCAACAGCTTTTGGAATGAGAAAGATATAAACTATTAGATAAGAAGTACACTAAGAAACTGAGTAAATTCTACGCTTGTGTTGAGGCCAAAATGTTGTCCAAGGAAGGGATAAGAGGCTTCCATTCAATCTTGAACTCGAGGCTTTCAGATGAGCCATGCATTGCTTCTTTATGCAAAGATTCAATAAGGGCAGCAAAAAAGTGTAAGGTTTTTCTTATCTTTTTCTAAACATTTGATGAAAGCAAAGCTGGGATGTTAGCCGATACTTTTGAAAAGGCCTTTGCTTCATCTTGCCCTGTACTGAAACCTCTGCTGTATCCCAGTATTGATTGCACTGACCCTGCTCCTTGGTTTTATAAAGACGATATTGTGATGATTTGCTTGAGTGGGCTTCATCAGCCTCGAATAACCCTGATGGACTACCATACTTAGTTATCAAGCAATGCATTCATGAAATCACTGGCCCTCTTGAGTTCCTATTTAATCTTAGTTTCATGAACAGTGAAGTACCTCGCAGATGGAAACATGCCATTGTCATTCCGCTGCCCAAAAAAGAACCACTGTCTGATCCTGGAAACTATAGACCTATAAGCTTGACCTCTATTTTTGCCAGAGTTTTTGAAAAAATTCTTAGGAAATACATGATTTCTCATCTTGATAACTTTGGTATAATTCCGAATTCCCTTCATGGTTTTTGTAGAGGTAGATCTATTGAGACTTCATTACTGGATTGTCTCAGTGACTGGACAACCTCTTTGGATCGGGGGAAAAGCGTAGATGTGGTTCATTTTGATTTCCAAAAAGCACTTTATAAGGATTCCCATGAGTTACTGATACAAAAGCTGGAACATTTTGGTTTCCATCCTCTGGTGAGGAATTGGATGAAAAAGTTCCTGTATAATAGAACATTTCAAGTTTTAGTGAAGGATTCTTTCTCATCAGTTCGTACCGCAAAATCAGGAGTGCCCCAAGGTGGGGTACTGCACAGGTTTTCTTCAACATATTCACTTCAGACTTCCCTTGGTTTCTTAAGGATCTTGACGTTGTCTGCAACCTTTATGCAGATGACATAAAAATCTATAAAGAGGTCTTCGGAGTTGGGTCTGATATAAATCTCCAGAAAGCAATTGATAAAGTAGCTGAATGGTCTGAAATGAATCATATTCCACTTTCCATTGAGAAAACACAAATGCTGTGCTTAGGCAAACATGCCCGAAATCCTTCATATCGTTTGGGCGGCTAGATACTTAAAGTGGTATCAGAAGTCCGTGACCTGGGATTTCATTATGATAGAATTCTTAACTTTTCTAATCATTATGAAGTATTAGTTTCAAAAGCCCTTCGCCGGAGTTTCAATGTTTTCAAGGTGCCTCGCACCAATGACTCAAAAACTCTGCTAAGGGCTTTCAAGTTCTACGTCCGTCCCATTTTGTAATGTGGATTTACTGTTTTCACACCCTATAAGAAAAAAGAAGAAAAAAGATGTTTATGCTTTGGTAGGAGTTCAAAATAGCTCCACTCGTAAACTTATGATGCGGAGTCATCGTTTAAATTATAATGAAATACATAGTGGAAGTGAGCGTAATAAGACACTTGGTCTTAAGTCTCTCGAATGGAGAAGAAAGAAATTTGATATACTCATGGCATATAAAATTTAAAATGGCATAACCACCGTGGATATTTCGAAGTTCTTCACAATCGTGTCTTCTGACACGCGAGGCTCCTCCGCTAAGATTTCATGGTAACAACTCTTCGGACGTCCGTAATTTCCTTGTTTGGAGGGTTCCTTAAAATCTGCACCTGCACCTTCCCTCAGGTTTATGACATACCTATTCCCACATATCTACTTTTATGCTCTCAATTCGTCAGGTTACGAAAAACGGTATAGCCTTGCAGACATCCACAAACCGTTCCGTCTTTGGGCATTGGTGAGCTCTTTTCCGGGATTGCTCCTCGTCTCAACATTTCCCACATGTCAGCCTCTACTTGCGCAAGCCTACGCTACTTGCGCGCGGCACGCGCTTCGACAGACTTTTTTTTTGGGCTATAGGGTATTCAGCGCTGGAGAAATGTTGAGATATCAGAATATACGTATATTTCACACTATGAGTGCTGAAGTAGTCTCTCATAGCCATTTTCCCTCTTTTATAATGGTTCAGACTAGAATCTCTATCAACACAGCGATATCGAAAACTTTGGTGAAGAAATGTCCAAAACTTAATCCGAACATCTTAAAAAAGGTTTTTGTGGAAGAATGCAGCTGAGGGTCAAAGATTTTTGATTCGATTTGGTACGATTCGAAAATTGCGACGCACTTGCTCACGAATGGGAAAAGATCAAGACTGTTACTGAGGAAATGATCGCGACTTTATCCCAGCATGCAATCCTTCTTCAAATTTCCCGGACCACGGTGTGATGGGTCGCCATATATAGCCCATAGCGGACAGGAAAGCCTGCGCTCAAGAACGCAATACTGTTGCTGCTCCTAAGAAATCATCGAAAAAAGCTTGGGCTGGAGTTTCTCAAGTAGCTCTTCGTCTCACAAACGATGAGTAGCCGAAGCGTCTTCGAGCTATAATTACCACAGGTTTGTTTGTGTGTTATAATAGCTATAATTTCTACAGGTTTTCCGTGTGTTTGCTTTGTAGATGCGATGGATAGTAAATAGCTCACAAGAATTGATCATGTATCAGCATGAACTGCGGTTTCTTGGGCCAATATTTTTGTTACCATTTTTATGGCGAACTCTGTATATATATACATATATACATATATATGTATATATAATATATCATTACTAATATAATTACATACGAAATAGTGAACGTCGTAATGTAAGCGCCGCATGTGCATAGCGCGGAATATCAGGTACACATTTTTGGTCATTTTTTAGTGACCACTTTTCGATGTCCATTCAAATACTCCGATAACGGGCGATTTCTACGCAAACCGTGCATGGATAGTCTCTCTAGACTGAGTAGTGATCTAGGAGCGAAGTAAATATTGCGTTAAGACGTTATGCGGGTAAGCTGCGACTCTATCACGCTGAGCACGGCTTAATGTGATAGGAATCTACACCTGTTGTTGTGAGCATGCAACGATACGACCGTAATTAGACTTCTTCTTTCATCAGTTTAAGATCTCTTGTGATTGTTTCACTCGTGTGAGAGCCTCACATGTTTCCTGCACTTTAAATCTCCAAAAGTTGTATCTATTTTTCAATGCTCATAAATTGTGATAAAAACGAATTGCGCGCAATTGCTACGAACCGTTACATCAAAATTTGAACATCTGCCGCGCAGTGCGCTGCGCGTCACGTGTTCGGCGTGAGAGGCGATACTTCTTCATGGAATGGATCTCTGTCGACCTACGGATTCTTCCGTCCATCGAGTTTTACTTCCAGAGATTTCAGCATGAAGAAACTCTCAGTTGATCCAGAGGACCAATAGGTCAGGTATGCATTTCGATGCCAGCTATAGTTCATGCGCAGCTCAGAGAATGTCAAGTTTAGGGTAGTAATTCAACAACGGAAATGAACGAACCTGCTCCGAAGGTGAGCACACTTCACCGATTACTCTCACTTCATCATCCTCCTTACTATCCGGTGCTTTAGTCTTCGCCCGAAGGGGTAGCGGATTACAATGTTTGTAGGGAGTCGATCTCTGAAATGGCTAAAAAATCCATTCAAAATCTAGTGATGAAGACGTGCCAGAAAATATGAGCCTAAAGATGACCCCACAGTAATAGTGACAACAGAGATACCCGCAATTTGCTCGAGTGGCACTTCATCCAATCACCTTAACCACCCGGTCATCCAACCACGCTATGTGTGGTTCAAATTAGTTTTTAGCAGTGAAGGAACTGGGTCGAGCCTAGATCAATGATGAAACCTACCTTTCTAGTCAACCCTTTATTCGACAGTACATTGACCTGTTTATTCTGAGCACGAATGGGTGCTTGCGAAACGACCTCCATATCTGCAAAGGAAAATGTATGGTTGAGTTGCTGAGGCTTTGTAGCCTGAACTAAAAGCTATATGGAATAGCGCCGTGGCTTCAAGTTTGTACCACCTGCGACATGGCTTTCGCAGCGAATATATGGAATATGGCGAAATATCGAAGCTGAGGTTGAAAAAAGAAGTGTGCTCCGTACTCGCTATACGGTGGCTGAAAAGTATAGGACTCCAATTTTGTAGGCGTAACTTCCACGAAAAAGATCAGGGAGGCAAATCAATTTGGTTGAGGAATAGTGTAGAGCTACAGATCACTTAAGACAGGATGTGTGCAGAGTTCGATCCATTGCTGTTACACAGGGCTCTAGACGTTCGATGACTGGATCAAGAGTGCGCTGCAGGTAATCGACGTCGATAGCGTCCCACGTCTTCTGAAATGCCAAATTCAGAGCGTCCAACAAGCAGTAAGAGAGTCCTGCAATCTTGCTCTCTAGAAACTCCACACAGTGGAGTTCATCGGATTAAAGTCTGGCGAATAGGGAGACCAGATGTCTTTGCCCCAGGACCAGGGAAAGTGCGCGCTTAGTACGGCTCTCGTCGACTTTGAGACATGAGAAGGGACCCAATCTCGAGTAAGGTCGAACGTCGCTCACCAAAATGTTCAGTGATCCATGGTAGAAAGGTGCTTACCGAAACTACCTTTTGGTATACATCAGAGTTGATTTTCACATTTCTGTCGTTTGAGACAGTGGTGTTTTACTTTCTGATGTCACCCTGGCCCAAACCATCGCACTTGTAGAAGATAGTCTGTCAAACATCAGAAGATGTTCCGGCATGCTGTCAGCTGACAAGAACTGTCTGTGGTTTTGACGGTTTGCACACTGTTCTACCGTGAAAATTTTTTCATCGGACCCACCACGTAAGAGATGCGGCGCGCCCTTAGCTCTTGATGAAGTTCTTTGCACATTATCAACCGATTTTGTTTGAACTGCTCCTGAAGAAACTGTTCTCGATAGAGCCAATAGTCGAATGTATGTAAGGTCCTCCTGAGGGACTTTGATACTACGCCGAATAGAGGTGGTTTCATTTAAAACTGTCCGACGAAACACAGAAGTTCACAAGCTCATTGTAACAAAAAAAACACGAACAATAAAAACAAGGAAAGTTGAGGAGCAAAAGATGTAACAAAAAGGTCCATCACTGGGTCGAGCACGAAAAGAACCGCGGGGAGGTCCAGCCGTAAAAGAACCTGGCCACTTAGGTCTTCCTTCATAACCGGATCCTACTCATTTCACGAACCACTGAGATTCGTCTCACCAACACTCAATAAGGGTGCTAGAAACGTCGGGGGAGGGGGGGGGGACAGGGCACGGAGTCCACAAACTCCGTGGTGTAAACAGTTGGCGACGGGTGAAAAAAAAATTAATGACGACCTCTCCCTCTTAAGGGTTCCCGTTTATACAGTTCTGCACACGGCCTTCCTCAACAATGCATCCCTGAAACAGTCAGCATACTTCTTGTGAACTTTTATCCTCGATTTTCCATCACTACGACTTCTGAGTAAGCTGTATAACTTCGGCCGTCTGACCAGGGAAGGCTTCCAACTTCCCATAGAACTTTGAATAGAGACCTAGGCTTTATATCATAGGGCATTGGAAAATTATTAACAAATGTGGAAATTAAAAATGCAAAATGGGTCTACCAAAAAAGTTGTGAGCGTTCAAAGTTTGCATGTTTAAAGCAGTGAGAGATAGTGCTAGTTGATGAGCGCAATTGCCCAAAATGACCACAAGGGTCACCGTGGCGTGGTGGCGGTGCTTTCCCTCTCTGGGTTAGCGATGGTGCTTTGCTACCCGTTGTCGTTTCCGCTTTTGCAAAACGCGCTTTCATCCGAATGAAAGCTGTTAAACCGTTTTTTCTCACTATCACCTGCGATCACCTATCTATCACCTATCACCACACATTAAACATTTATCCACTTCATTTTTGTAACGCTATTTTCTTTCTCTTTTCAACACCGAAACAAACATACCCACAACCAAAGTGAAATAGTCCTGAACACGCGAGAAAATTCAACATCGATGAAACAACCCAAAAAACGGGAAGAGAAAACGTGTATTTTTTAGTGTCGTATCGATTGTTGTTTTAATTACGGCTGTATAGACAGCATCTACATATCTGCTTCACTCATTTCTTGGGTTCTTCCATCATTATTCAGTTTTTCACGCATATCTGTTATAAATGTTTCGGATTTCGCCCTCAACCTCAAGAAATTTTGAACAAGTGCGGTGATAGGTGATAGATAGGTGATCTCAAATGATGGCGAAACAAAGCGCTGACTTAAACTAGTAAGAAAAAACGGTTTAGGAGCCTTCATTCAGATGAAAGCACGTTTTAAAAAAGCGTAAACGACAACGGAGAGCAAACCCTCACCGTCCACCTGGAGAGGTAGAGCACTGCCACTACGCCACGTGACCCTTGTGGCCATTGCGGCCGCTTATCAACTAGCACAATCTCTCCATGCTTCAAACATGCAAACTTTGGACGCTCACAACTTTTTTGGTAGACTCATTTTGCAGTTTTGAGTTCCATATTTGTTAATAACTTTCTAAGCCCTATCGATATACCTAGGTCTCTACTCTGAGTTCCATGGAAATTTGAAACCTTTCCCTGGTAAGATCTTTTTAGGAATTACTGTCAACTTGCCCATACCCGTATTCCGGTATCCAACATTGCCACTCCCCTTTGAAAACACGGATTGGCCACATCCAGCAACTACGGGGAGCGCTGTTTTCTGGCCTTTGATGGAATACACTCTTAATTCCTCACCTTGCTTACATGGCCATCTTTCTGCGGCAGCTTTTCTTTCTTCTTTGAACAACACTTTTCCTAGATCGCCATGTACGGCTCTCTCTGAACCACGGCATAGCTCAGAAGTCATCACGCAATTATAAGTTGTGCCACTTACCGATCAGTCCTATCCTCGCGACCTTTTCTTAGCCAGTAGTGGTCTAGTAAGCGTTTCGGACTGGGTGTTCTTCAGACTCACTAGTGGAAGGTCAACTTTATATATGGCCTGAACTCCCGCGTGATGTGAGGCATTTTCTTCTACCCTTCATTTTTGGCACAGTGATCTGGATTTAGAATGCTTCGAGGGTTTTTCGTGCAGGTGTTTGCGATTCTCGCGCCAAGACCTCGGCCATAACCTCGGAGTCGGCTCCGTAAAGAGTTTCCACTCTGGAGGCGCCTAAGGCAGTTGACATGGGTGACCTACCCTTGCCATCTAAGGCTCCTTGATGTGTGCGCATGTACGTTTTGATGTTTCGCCGATATACACCTCTCCACAGCTGCAACAAGTGATTTTGTAGACCAGCCCTACGATTATACAGTCACCTTCAGTGCCGGTTGGGCAGACCACATAGTTGGGGGTGGTACACTACGCGGTCCTAGAGCCAACTGCGAATCAGCCGATGCTCTAGGATCTAGGGGGTACATCTAAAAAGGCAACTAGATTCTCCAGACCCGACTCCCTCAGGCACTCCCTAATGAAAATGCTAACCTCTTCAGAGACGGATGGTACAATGAACGGAATTTTGCCGTTAATATACGTAGTTGTTGAGCGCAGCTATGGCTGTTGTACGGAAAATACTCCTTAGAACCGCCCGCTTGCTCTGCGAAGTATGACCCAAGAGGCAATGCACGATAATATTCTTGTTGCTGGGGTTCCTCTACCAGTTCGTTGAAAGCTTCCCGCTATGCAGCCTCACTCGTGCATTCAGAAATGGAAGCCAGCTTTCAGAGGGTCGTTCTCATGCAGTCGGATGTGCTCGGATTGAATGTTAAGTAGGTCAAAATACATGTCCATCTGTTCTTGCGTCGAGCAAACCACGAAAACGCTATGTACCACCCAGAAAAACTCCCCCTAAAGCTGTTTCTCTGATTGTGAGTGGTATATAGCGCTTTCCGCTACAATCACCTTATTGGCAGTTCCCTTTTCCTTCATCGACTTGTTTCCTTGTCTCCTTTCTTTTATCGAGTTATTTCGATTGAAATGTCAATACCTAGCTTACTTAAAGCATTCATCACCACAGTCACTTCGAATTCTTACTTCGGGCTAATATGAAATTCTACCTCATGGGTACAGCCATCTTTCAACTTCGCCCCTAGGTAAACTGCTGCGAGAATGTCCATCCTCCTGTCCGATGCATCGAAGACTGGCTTAAGCTCGGCTTTGGATATGATTTTCAACGCATCTAAGTTCATGCTTTTGTCCTGTGCCCCTGCCAGCAGCTCTAGCGGAACGATGCTTATTATTGACCCTGATCTGCTAAAGCTTGACAGTGCTCGCCTAACAAATTGAATGATATTGTCAATCTCTCTCCCATGAGATCGCTTTCTATTGATCCCTTCCCGCTTCATCCCCATGCATCTGACTTCGTTGATGATCGACGACAGTGTCCTTCTGTCGCTTCTCGGCTCCTTGTGTTCAATCTGATAATACTTTTGCCACCCGGCTTGAACATTATCTTGCCACATGCCCATATGTACCTAGAGCAAGTGTAGCATTTACTACTTTCCATTAGCGAATGTTATTCGACTGCTGAGACCCACGTTGCTGACGCATTTCAAAAAAGCCTACCGTAATCGACAACAATAACGTCAGAGTTAGCTCCCAATATTCCCACATTATGGTAATCGTTTAGCTTGACTCTCACTTTTTTGGGATTTCCTATGGCATTCCGCAGGTTCCAATTCATTTCCAATTCAGCACGTACAGCAGTATGGAGCAATAATGTCTGCCTAGCTTTACAATATCCTACGAGCTCAGACCATCTGTTACAATGGAAAATCTCGTATGTTTCATTGTCGACAGCTTTCTTATAGACTCTGTAGAACAAGCACCCGGAGCTGACTGAGGCAATCGCACCCCAGTCTACTGCATGATTCTACCCAGGCTGTGCTGCCAGTGGAGTGATTCCCTTATTCCAATTCGGGAAGAAGACTAGAGTATTGATTAATCCGCACTTATCGTTTACGCACGAGCCCATATGTGCGTATCGTTTACTGTCCACTACACTGTGTTCTGTGTTCCTAGTGAAGAAGTTTGTTATCGGCTCGCACTGATGGTCTACCGATTTCCAACGTAGTTATTTCCTGCAGCGTGGTTCCACTTGTTGGAAAACTTGAGATAAGCTTCCTTCTTGAAACTGTTGATCTTGGAAATTTCTGACACCTGGAGTCCGCACGAGGTTATATCATTCGCTGTACAAATTGTTGGTCTATGGGTGAAAATGTTCACCAATTGACACCCATTTACAGCTGATGTTAGTGTTAGTGTTAGTGATGGCGACATCCATGACCTTGCTAGAGCTTTGAGTACAGACCAGTTCGCTCTCGCAAGCCATTTCACGGGCCGTCCTACCGCAGGCGGTACGTAAAGAGAAGGTAACATCCTGACACCGCGAAATAGATTACCGTAGCTGTAGCTGGTATTGTAGTCATAGACCAACATTCGGAATTAAAGATGTTGACACTACAAAAGGTACAGTCCTTTGATGAACAAAAAGGAGCCGTTGGGTAGGAACTCACGATAGTTTTTATTGTATTAGGGAGTGATAGCTTCAACTGCACTTCATACGCATGCAGAATGACTTGAGGTGGAAAGGTTACTGTTCCGTTTCCTTGCGGCTCCTTGATTTCGATACAGAAATGTACGACATAAATTTTTATGAGGGATTCGCTCCGAAAGACGTAGATTTACCCCTTTTTCTGTACACATTATTTTCGTTTAGCATTCGAAATATTGTGTGCACTTGTTATGATCGCTCCTGCGGTAGAAATAAGAACATATAAGAACAGGATCTGTAAAAGGGGTGAGAAGAGTAACATATGCGAGGCAAGCGAGCCCTATCTTCATTATCTTCCTCTCACTATAGCTTAATTTTTCACATCGCCTTAGGTTATATCTCAAATAGACGGAAAACTTAACTGCTCTTTTCTGACGAGTGGGTATGTCTGCCGGGTGAGAACAGAGTAAACTGCAAATGCAAGGGCTTTCCATTCAATTCGTGAGTCACTTACTTAAAGGCACGGGTCACGATAAAAAAGGTTACTGAGTTCGTCCTTAAGGAATACTCAGCGCCCCCATAGGTGGTAGAGGGAACCCTCTCGCTTCCACAATCTCGGCGCTTAGGGCATGGAGGAAGCCCCGCTGCTGCCGTAGTTCGCTTTCCCGCCCCTCGATCGGTGTCACGTTAGACGAGTGTCGAGACCATACAGATTGCTATTATTCGTTCTAGCATCCACGCACAATCAGCTAATCGTCGAGTGATGAGGCGATGTTTTTCTCCCATTCTTTTTTCCTCTGTTTTTCTTTTTTGCTGCCGCGATCCCTTATTTAATTTCCTACTCCTAGAGGCTGAAAAAGGTGAGCTACTTCTGCTGTTACAAGGTTTTTTTTGTTTATTTATGCTTATAAGTGAATGAATTTCTGCTTACCATTGTCTGTTATTCGCACCAGGACCCACACGCACGCAGTGAAACACATTGTTTAGCTCGTCCGGACGCCCCACTCTTCTTCATTTTTGTGGTTTCATTCTCGTCCAGCCCCCTTTTTAACTGTTTGTCGAAGCTTTTTTCCACTTTGAAAATATCGATGCACGCAGTTTCTTCACCTAGTATCGATCTTGTCTTCCACTTTCATCATAAACTGGATTACCCAAAATTATCGTGAACTGTGCTTTTAAGAAGCAGCTATCGGCCAATTTCCTGTCGTTGCTGCTTCGAAAGCACGAAACAGCACGAGCCTAAGCCCAGGTGACCAACATGGTAACCTCGGAAATAATAATGAATTTCTCGGAACGCATAACACATGAAATATTGGTAGGTGAAACTCTTGGCAAGGCTGAAGCAACCCGTTTAACCGGATGCTACAACTGTACACTCACCCAAGGGACTTGTTACTCCTCTAGGAGCAATATTGACGGCGAAGTAATATGTGATCAAGTGAGGTCTACAATACCATGCAATACCACAGGAACGCTTCAGTGCCGCTTAAGCCCATGCTGTACTGGCCTGTTCGATATCTGTGGGAAAATCATTGACTCCTTTGAAATCGCAGGTATACTGAAGTTTACGACATCCGCCCGAGGAACCATAGAACAGTGGCTAAGAGGGAAGACAATAGCCTACTTTAAAATTGGGTTTACTGATTTGTTCCTCATAGCTACGGTATTATTCCACTGGAACAAAACGCTGATGTCAGCACTGTGTGTGTCTGTGTGTGGGTGTGTGTGTGTGTCTGCGCGTGTGTGCGAGGGTGTGGGTGTGTCTGTACGTGTGAGTGTGTGTGTCTGTGTGCGTCTTTGTGTGTGTGTGCGTGTGTGTGCGTGTGTGAGTGTGAGTTTGTGTGCGTCTGTGTGTGTGAGCGTGTGTGTCTGTGTGTGTGTGCGTGCGTGTGTGTGTGTGTGTGTGGGTGGGTGGGTAGGTGTGGTCATGGGTGTGTGTGAGTCTGTGTCTGTCTGTGTGTGTGAGGGTGGGTGTGGGCGTGGGCGTGGGTGCTTGTGGGGGTGGGTGTGGGTGCGGGTGTGACGTGGATGTGTGTACATAGGTACATAGGTGGATGTGGGTTTGGGCATGGGTGTGTGTGTGTGCGTGTGTGTGCGTGTGTGTGCGAGTGCGCGTGTGTATGTGGGTGGTTGTGGGTGTAGGTATGTGTGTGGGTGTGTGTGTGTCTGTGTGTGTTTGTGGATGTGTGTCTGTGTGCGTGTGAGTGGGTGTGTCTGTATGCGTGTATTGTGGGTGTGTCTGTGTGTGAGCGCATGTGTCTGTATGTGTCTGTGGAGGCGCGTGCGATTGCGAACATGTACGTTTGTGCCAAGATTGGTGAAATTCATAATTCTTGATTTCTATTATGTGAGAAGACAAGCGGCGTGGTATGAACTCTAATGGTTTGTGGCAGGATTTGGTGCCCACGGGAGGCGCGAATTGAACGAAAATCAGTTTTTCACGGGAAATACACAAATCCAGTTTCTTGAGAACTAGACAGTTCAAACTTTACAGGAGCATAGGCACTAACGTTATGTGGCAGAGGCTCTGCATGCGGGAAACTTGGCCCTTTAGACGTGGGTTAAATCTGCTAGGAATAAAAGCAGCAGTATGGAAATGCTCAGGGGAGGTGGTATGACTTAACTCGCCCACAGGAGGTGGATCGTGAGCGAAAGTTGCAGATTCGGGCTTAGGGCGTTAAAATCTGGAACGAGTGCAGGCAGCAGATTTAGGTCGCTGAGGGTAGGTTGTAGAAAGTGACTGAGGTGGACCCAGCCCACGAAGACGTGAGGGATTAGGGGGCGGACCATGCGCGAAATGAGCATAATTTGAGGGAAAGCAGAAGTTGGAATAAGAGGGAGTGAACTCAGGGACATTCGAAATGCAGAGGTCTGTTGATGGCCGATGTTGCCTTCTTGCTCGATTCGGGAATATGATGGTTGCTCCACAGCTCACTGAATACTAGGAGTGGTATAGAATCCTTCCTAGTCATAATTATAGCGAGCGCCGCTGCTAACGAAGTGCCTACAGGAACTTTGGTGAAACGAGGTCCTGAAAACTTACCTTCTCAAATCTTGACCGCACCGCTTTACAGAGCTCGACAAACTAAATCGAACTATGTAACATTATATATGCAGAATTGAAAACCATTATGGTCGTGGAGAAAAGACGAAAAAGACGCAATTCTGCGTTTTTTTTCTTGTGATTTTCTTAGTAATTAGGGTGGGTATTGTATATGCAAGAATGCGCTGCTATCTGTCTATCTGATTTTCATAATTTATTATTATCTGTGACTATTTTATGAGTATTCGCTACTGATTATTTATTTATTCATTTACTTATTTAAATGTTTAATCATTGATACTTGAATGCGCCAGAGTGTCTAAGCTGATTCAGAAGAACATGGACGGAGAGCATCAGGAACACGGCGAAACCCCGAGTAGTGGATGATAAAAAGGGATATACATAGCTCATCTGTAACTTCAATAGACCAACACTCACATCCAGGTTACAGCATCAGTATTTCGCAGTCTAACTCAAACTCTATGCACAACACCAAATTCCTTCAGAATTGCCACCCATCTTTCGGATTTTTCAACTTTGCTATATCCTTTCTATAGAGGCTGTTTTATTCCCTTGCTGATCCATCCCTCACCTATTATCATTTATCATTTGTCCCGGCGTCCGGACTGTCATGACACCGACCGAGCAAGAAAGATTCGAACAAGGGTCCGCCCACTTCTGTGCATGTCCCGCGTGGGTAGAGCTCCGTTGAGCTCACATGTGCTCTGCTGATCTTGCCCTATGCTCAACCCATTTCAAACTTGATGCGACCTCTCCAGATCTCCTTCAGCTAGTATCGAACTCCGTGAGTTTTTAACGCTGATCCCACCAGGAAAGAGTTTCGAACTCTCAAGGAACTCCGAAGAGCTAAGTATATGACAGAGTTTGGAATGCTATTAGGGTGTCATTTTGAGAAAATTGTGCCTTCCAACAGCAAAAGCATTTCGCTATCGAACGCACCAAAAAAGGGCTATAGATTCGTTAGCAGGGAAAGGGCATTGTTGACAGATCGATACTATGGCTGATCGGTATTTGACATGGTTGCTTAAAACAAGTGTTCGTTGACCGAACGATGTGTTATCGATAGAACCAAAGAATTCTGCTTCTCCACTACAAAACTGCTCGCTTTAACACTAATGCTCGAATGAGATACGGTGATTGATGAGCAGCAGTGCACCTTCTCTTGTCACCTACTATAAATAGCTTCTGTCGCCAACTGTCCCCAAATACCGCTACTGTTCTGACCTCTCGTCACTGAACTCTACTGAAGGAGTCAGGGAAGTACAAGACTGTTTCTACTCCCCAATCCATCATCCACGATGTTCTACGTAGAAAGTCACCTTCAAAGCAGGACTCTTTGCAAATATCGCACTCTCCTTGACTGAGCAGGAGCGTCGAGTGCGGGTCAGTCCGTGTCAGAAACTCCTCGAATGTAGGCGAACGACGACAAATGTCATATGAAAATCCACACGGGAAATCGCAATGGTTTTCAGTATACGTAAGGTCACAGCTTGCTACGAAGCGAGGCGCTCACGCCAAGAAGGACATGAACACATCCTTCCTCTGCTCAACGGCGTGTTTTACTATGAGACCCTGCCAGAATGTACTGCGGTGAACACAGGAGTACTCTGTTCACAAATCAGAGAGACTGTTTTATAGGCCCCATTTCACGCTGATTACAAGAGAATTTTCGATTGTGATTAAAAATGCTCGGTCACTTCATGCGCGGACGACGATGGAGGGAAGGCCCGGTGTAACTTGACGACCCCATTCCCTACATATTCCCTTATCCCAACCCATATGACTGCCATCCCTTCAAAAGCTCACAGGCTGCTCAAAAGAGAAGAAATGTAGATAAATGGATTGCGTCGCGCCTCTCTTTTTGTTAGAGGAATGGCAGCATGGCCCTTTCCGCTTGATGGAGGGGCAATGTGGCTAAGAAGAGTCACTATTTTGATCGCTGATCTAACTTTATTGTTGTAATTATTTTGTGTCGAAGAGTCCGACTGAATTTTCTCAAAACCCTCCAGACGCTAGTATTTATAAATTTAGCAATTAGAACTGCCAACTGATTCTATCAAAAAGGTTGTGCGCGCTCAATTTTGCTTGCTCAAAGCATAGCAGATAGTGGCAACTGAAATGCGCAGTTGCCCGCAACGACTGCAAAGGTTGCCGTGGCGCAGTGGATGTACTCCTCCTCTTCATGGCTAACGATGTAGGCTTGCTCCCTGCCGTCGTGCCAGTTTTTGCGGACATGCTTTCTTCGAATAGAAGCTCCTGATCCTTGCAGCTGTTGAGGGCGACTGCACACTTTAATTGACACTATCTTTTAATGCTCTGAGCAACCAAACTTTGAGCGCTCACCAATTTTTTTTCGGTAGACTCATTTACAACTTTCGATTTATGAATTTATAAATAGCGTTCCAAGCTCTATCGAAGGTCTCTATTCAAAGTACAGTGGGATGTTGGAACCATCTCCAGGTCAGATCCTTATATCAAGTCCACGGAACGATTGCGGATACAAAATTACGGATGCTCTTCTCGTATGAAGTGTAGAACTTTATCGATGCGTAGAGCGGAATTAGCGCAGCGAGTCCAGCTTGTTGTGGAGCGATAGGACATCTGATGTGGTAGCGCATTCACAGGCGTGACGTAAAGATTATAATTCCCAAAATGCATAGAATCGGTTTGCGTTTTCATAAAAGACTTGCTAAACGCTTGCAGAACAGCATGCTTTCATTTGACTATATGCACTATATGCAGTCGAGGCCCAAAAAAGCATCGGAGACGGTTCCTGAGAAGGAACATTGCCATGTTTTTTCCGATTCCTAGAGGGATTCTCTTTCAATTCAGTGTAGGCTAATGCTTAAAATTGAGTTCCTCAACTTTGGGTAGCTCCTTTCACTTGCTTCTTGCGACATGCCATGGAAAATTCTTGGCTAGAACGATACCATTTCATATAGAATACGTCGCTCTTGTGCTCGTTTCGTAGGCAGTTCATTCAAAGTGCCGCGATCTGACAACCCAATTTTTCTCTTTTCGTCGGAAGGAACAAAAGCATCAAGCTGTATTACGCTCATACTATTTGATATTATTTGCTGAACTTGCGCAACCGCCAGCGAAGATCAAGGACATTTAACCTTTCTGTTCTACAGATGATAACGGCGACATTCCCAGATGGACCCTATTAACCTTTTGGAATAATAGAACAATGATTTTTGAAAAAAAAAGAAAAGGTATCTGAGTTTTATAATTTCGCCCGCGAGGACCAGGTTTAATAGTACAGCTGAGGAAGCTACCGTCTTTAACTTCCGATGGCTGAGAAAACTCACACACTTTCATGTATTCTCACACACAATCATATGATAGGGGAAATGAATTTATTGCATTGTGGGAATCATTCATCCTCTCAAGGCGCCTGCAGGCAAACTAGTTAACGGAGAGCAACCTTTCACTCATTTCTTGGAACCTTGTATCGCTTTCTTTGGGGTAACGTGAGATTATGTAAACATTTGTATGAAAGTTTTACATATCTCCAGTGTACGGTGCTTGCCATCGGATGAGCGCAAAGTCTCATTTGTATTACTCTGAAATCGACCACAGCGCCTTTTCAGGCTTCAATCAAGATTAGCTGCTCCTGTTGCTCCTTTTTATTCCTACAGATCCTTGCATGTAGCTGGTCTACAGAATACACTGTACCACCACTATTTAATGTACCTTCACCTTTTTCACAACTTGCACATTCCTTTTCTGTTTCCTCGAGTACTGAAGCTCCGAACCCCTTTCATTTATCCTCAACACCCTAAAGCACACTGGAGCTCTGTATACTAAAACACTCCGTTTCCAGATACTCTAGGGTTGGCTACAGCTACCTCAAATCCGGAGCACACCGGAGCATAAACATATACTGGCGAAGGGCAGGTAAGCAAGAGAGGGAACCATCACGTTCTAATTGGCATATATATAATAGTGCACAGCATATAGCATATAATAGAGCAAAACTGAAAAAGATGCTCAGATACGTCACTGATAAAGGTACATAATTATCATGTAGTGCGATGGTCTTGAATTCATACATATCTTGCCCTTACTACATATTATTTCACAATGTGCAATAATAATAATGGCAACATTAATAGCAACAGTAACAGTAAATTTTCCAATTCATAAAATCAATATTAATTCACTGAGATCGCCACAGAGGTCGGCAGCCAATCAATTAAGAGAGGTCACCCCACAGGCGAGTGAGCGAAGGTGCGAAGGTGTGAAGTAAGTAGATTTGGACGTGAATACTGCATCCTCCATAACATAACAGATGCGCAATTGTTTCTTACTGCCCTAAACGACTCGAAGTTTTTTTCAGTTTGAGGCCATCTCATACGATTTAGAAGGAATGCCTCTGTAACTTTGTTCTAATAATCGATTTGCAGATTCAGAATGTGGATTTTCAATCGACGTTCGAATTCATGTAAGGCGGTATACATCTCATTATAAGAAATCTTAGCAACCTAGCATACTTTTCATGTCAAAGGGAACTGAAAATTTCTATTAATTTGTGATGTTTGGTGACATAACAAGAATCACAACCTCTTCACATGACTAGCATAATATGCTGAGCGAGGAATAATTGCTAGACTTCACTGCATTCACTGCGTGCCGAAGTATTTCCACAAAACACAGGGGAGGAAAAAACGTGCATTTCGATCAAAGGAGATCAACGAATGTTCTGCAAAATCCACATAGGTCATATAAGTTGGACAGCATCTTTTTTGAAGCTGCCAATTTTGCAGCGCACAGAAAGGGTAGTCGGAAAACAATCATAGGAAAGCCTACAGTTGGAGGCATTGCTGAGCAACAGAAATATTGCAAATGCGTCAAAAGTGGAACAATACTGCCCGATGACATATCGAAACCGCACAGCTGAGAATCCGGGCAGCTAGAGTTTCTCTATTCCAGATGTAAGCATAAGAAGTTTTTGAAAAACTTGAGAGTTTCATAGGAAAAGATGAGGAAAGAGGAAAAGTGACGCCTAGAGCGCAGAGAAGGAAAAGTAGCCGACCTTTTGAAGTGTGAGTATGAGGGCTTGAATCTTTCGTACTTCTTCATGAATGGAACCACTTGCGTGTATAGGGGGAAGTCCGAGCACTGTCCTTCCAAAGCGCGTTCAGTAACGCTAACAGCATGCTCATCCTGCTTTTGTAGAGTCCAAGTCTCCGAGGCGTACGTCAAAGCAAGAAGGGCAGTAGTGTCGAAAAGGTGAGAGCGGAGCCAGATGTTTTTTTGTCTTCTTCCCCGCTCCCTCGATATTCTTGGATGCTCCCCACGCGGCGCGTTGCCTTCTGCACAGCTCCGAGCTAAGTCGTTCATCATGTTGACTCCCCGACCTAGGTACCCGACATTCGGAAATAAATTCGGAATTCAGAAATATGAAGCATTCGGAAATACTTCTTACGTTTAGCAGCATCAGGTACCAATCCGTTTATCATGAACATCGTCTTCGTTAAATTCATTCTCAAGCCGGTCTTTCCACAAGCACTGTCGAACTCGGCCAGCATTCGTTCCGCCTGCTCGATGTCGTCAGTTATAAGCACGATGTCGTCAGCAAAGCGTTTGCAGTTGTAGACAGCGGCCGTCGACCATCACTCCCGAGTCTTCCCATTCCAAATGACGCGTGATGTTCTCGAGAGGGCACTGAAAAGTTTGGGCGAAATGTTACCGCTCTGCAGGACACCTCTCTTCATGTTTATAATGACTTCCTTGTAGAATGGAGTAATCGTGGTCGTTAAATTGCCAATATCGTCTGATTCCCTTTTTATACAGCAACATAGTCGTGCTAGTTTTCACAACGTGGGCAGGTAAAGCGTGAAGAGCCTAGACAGAGTTCTGACGACAACTGGTGGAAAACTTTTTAGACGTTCTGCTCTGACCCTGTCGGGACCAGATGCTGTACCATTCCTCATCGACGTGATGGCATGTCGGATTTTGGAAGGGAGAACTGAAAAGACGACGTATCCGTCTCGCCTGAGATGGTAGGTAGGCAAGTAGACGTGACTGTCGAAGAGATCAGAATAGAAGTCGTAGCTGACCTTCTCCATTGCCCTTCGAGATGCAGCAACTGTTCGTCAGGACGACAAGGGAACTCAACTTGGTCTTATAATTGTCGCAGCTCCGTCGGGCTTTGCGAATGCTGACTGTGGTGAGGATGTTCGACGAGCCGGTTATATTCTTCATCGATGTTGTCGATAATGGGACCTTCCCATTCAGTAGCAAGGGGAACGAAGTGGTCCCAGTTGATGGAGGTCATAGACTTCGTTTCCTGCACTTGATAGCTCTCTCTCCTCGCATTGATAAGCAGAATCTAGCGCGGAGGAGATCATGGCTCGATCCCGTGTAGAACTTCGGAACAACAGCTACGTCAGTCAGGCAAACTCTCCGATTGAAGATGACGCGGTCTATTTCATCATGGAACTGTCCGCCAGGTGACTCCCATCTCCATCGCAGATGAGATGGCTCCTGGAAATGTGAACTCCTCAGCCATTTCTCTGGGACGAATCTTGGCGCTGAAATCACTGATGATGACCCTAAAGAAAGTATGGTCTTCTCTGTAGAGCCACTCCAGATCCATGTAGAACGCTTCCAACCCCTCTTATTCGTAACTTGATGTTGGTGCGTAGGCAACGAAGATGGTTAGAGCTGCCAAATCTTCTCAATTGCAAACGACCGATTCGAGCTGTCAAGCTTTCGTAAGAATCGATGTTCATGGCAGAGTGCGTATTGACAAGCACACCTATGCCGCCGACGCCTCTGTTCTCGCATGTTCCAAGGAACAGTTCTTCTCCAATTCCAAATACAGCGTGCACGAGTAACGCCTTCTCGTCTCGGTCAGCCCCAATGACGTCGTACTCAATGTTCCTTGCCTGCATCATCAGGTTGTTACGGACGTGACCAGAGCATGAGGAAAACATAGGCGCAGTTCCCATGCATTTCAGCTCA
Organism: Haemonchus placei; assembly: GCA_900617895.1. Taxonomy (NCBI): domain Eukaryota; kingdom Metazoa; phylum Nematoda; class Chromadorea; order Rhabditida; family Trichostrongylidae; genus Haemonchus; species Haemonchus placei. The sequence goes on from UZAF01017546.1 coordinate 28,239, forward strand.
GATCCGCAGCCATGATAACCCGAGCATGCATGCCAGTCAGTATAAAAATGGGCATATTCGACTTTTTCTCCTTAACTATCAAGAACCTTTTATCATTTCTTTCTATTATTCTAAAGCATCGCACGTGTTCTGTTGATTTTAACTAATGGAGCATCTCGTCTGTTCCTTCAGCATTTAGAACATCAATTTGAGCATTTAGTCACATTTAGTACATTAGAGCATTTGTCACTTAGCCTTTTTTTTACTATTATGCTCAACAGCATTGTTCTTTGATTCGTTTATACTCATTGCTTCAACTCACTTATGCTCTCAGTATGTGTCGAGCATCAATGGACATTGACCAAAGTCCATCAAAGCAAGCGGTGAATCTTCGAAAATTGCACATGCACTAACGCTTTTACTAGCAGAAAGTGTGTATTGGTGCATTGAGTCATACTATCAGAGCATTGAGAGCATACCCTAGCATCGACCCGCGCATCCTCCCCGACTCCTATCTCAACTAACGATCAAAACAAGCTTCTGTACAGAATTGTCGGTTCAGATGGCAACTTCACTGAGAGAGAGAAAAGGGGTTTCGTCGAAACATCTCAATGTATTAGTGCAGAGCATATCAGTGTACTCTACATTGGGAAACACCATAAATTTGGAGGATGACGAAGCAGTAGGGTTACTCTGTCCGAAATTCAAACGGCTGAAGAAGACGTTAAAGCACTTCGGAATAATTTCGAAAAAGCCCTTTTGGATTCGCGGAGGCGGCAGATAAATTCGCAAAACCGCCAACAATGGAGGAAGAGGAAAAAATTTTAGAGTATATCAGTAGTACAGAGCATACAATCTAAAGAGATTACTAAAAGTCGTATTGTGCATCATAGTTTCGAAGGCTTTAGTACAAACCAGCACACCGCTGGCGGAAGCAACACCGAGAATAGAGTCTCCCAAAATCCATTTACCATAGTTCAGCGGAAAAAGCTGGCAATGGGAGTTTCGGAGTTATTCAACGCCACTGCCCATTCCCTTCAAATTTCTGATATTCAAAAGTATAATCATCTTTTGAGAGCATTAAAGGTGAAGCACGCGAGTCTGAAGCTCGATTCCAAGTATCTCGTCCAATTATAATCTCGCATTCCCACACCCCGAGGAAAGATATAGGGATGTTCGACATATAGTCGCTGGGTTACATCGGCAACTAGAGCAATGGAGCGCAGAGGGTGCGCAACTTGAGGACCAGCGCAAGCTCCATGATCGGCTATCTGCCAACACAGCTCAGCTTCTGAGCAAAATCGAATCCCTTGATATCCCGTGGCCTCTGTCGAAAAATCTTCCGAGATATACAGAGGTCTTCGAAGGGACACCCTTCAAGAGGAAGTTTCATTAACTAATGAAGATGGGACACTAACCAACTCATGGCCCCACTCGATTGAGTCATACAACAGGAGGAGGAGATTGAAAAGCAGATGCCGAAAAGGCGAAAGCAAGAAGCGTAAAACCACAACCACAAGGACAAATTCGAAGTCCATTCTGCTTCTATTGTGATAGTAGGGAGTATTGGTCAACAGCCAAAATAGCTTCCTCAAAAGCACTTTCAGAGCATTTGAAGTACATCAACCGTTGCATTTGGTTGTGGCTCGAAAATGCATGGATTTTTTCGAATGCAAAAGCAAAAGATGCATCCAGTGTGGCAAAAAACACCACACCTCGAGATGCTTCAAATCCAGCCTTCCTACCTCGTCCGCACAGGTGTCCAATACATATCGAAAGAAGGAGTTGAAATAAAAACCAGCACACGCTCGGCAAAATCTTGTACTCTGCGAAGAAACACAGGAACCCAACCGACTTCGGACCTTATTGTGACAAGAGTTCAAAATATATCTAACAAGGAAGGGCCTTCAAGGCGTGGGACGGACGGACGGTTTTCGAAAATAGTTTTTTGCATGATTTAGGGGCATGAGCTTCAAAACTATGGTCCATTTCCGCTAAATGGCCTTCTAAATGCTAAAAAGAGTGAAAATGATTTTTTCAGAAATCGACTGTCTGCACAGTAGAAGGCGCCAGTGGACTGCGCATTGGAAATAACACGGTGGCCAAAAACGGGAGCCACATGTTGAAATATGTTGAAAAGTGATAGCGATGTGGACTTCGAGCTGGGACGGCTAGGCTGGGTAGTGGTTCGGATACTCGCGGCGCTTACGTTTTTGGCATTTTAGGCTGCCACCTCCAAATTGGCACCATATTGCACCAGGGCCAAAGCAAGTGCCTGACTGATCATGGTCGTGACCAGGACCAGCGATAACCTCTGCAAGTTGAATTTTGTGGGAGCATTTTTTGTGAGAGGTGTTGCAGGCCAATTTCGGTACACGGTGAGGCGTTTATTTGCTGCTCTATCGGTGAAGAAAGGCCCGTTCTAGTTGCCGTCTAGTATATACTATCCATTGGATTCACTGAACTTGGGTCCTGTTGAGCATTGAAGGCATAGTTCGAGATAATTTCATATACCTTTCATGGAGGGGCGAAACTTTTGATGCAGAATAGTTCATTGCTCGCATCAAATGAAAACCAAAGCAATCCCAAAACTTACCTTTTTTGAACTAATAATAGGAATGGGTAGAGGTAGAAACATCAAGAAGTCAGAAAATGACCTGGAAAGTCCTCTGGATGGAAAACAATGGGAAGGGATCAAGGGACTGGATGTTAGAAACCCGCCTTTAGCGTTCGCATAAGCTTCAGAGGACGGTTCTCGCACATGTGTTCTGATAACACTCTTGACGCTACCCTCAACCGTAGCGGTCGTAGTAACTCAATCTGTCTCGAACTGATTAGAATCGTTTCTTATCTGTCGTTATTGAGAAAGCGACCTGATATAGTCGCAGATTGGTAAACAAACGAAGATATGAAGCTTCTACGCGTCAGCGATCTCTGACCGATCACCGAAGAAAACTGAGGAAAATTAGCATGACTGATCGATCGTTTACTTTGTTAGCAATCGGTCCTACTCAGTGGCTCCTTCATTTTTATGTCTCCTTCATTACTACCATTGAATGAAAGGTGCTGACATACGAATGAGTGGCAGTTGAACAAATAGACCCTAGAAGTGGCCTTCTTCAAAACTGAAGTTTTGAGTGTTGTATCGGGGCCGTATTTCAGGCTAGAACAACCCTCTTATACTCGCTGAATACATCTATACTTTGATCTGATGTAGAGTATGTGGCAGGTCCCTTCACGGCGCTTCTCAACTGAGATTGTGTGTGATTCCATTCGTTCTAGGACTAAAGTAAAACTGCAGGGAAAGTTCAACGGGTTAGTGGATGAACAGCGAAGTCGCGAACCAGGCACGCAAGTTGCGTGTGAAACCTTCGGGAGTAGCCCTACAGCTGGTGGATGTGGGGATAATAGGGACAGCCCAAGGGTCACGGTGCTTGGCAATATCTGTTTGTCCAACGATGCGCTATCTGCTTTGGATTTGGGACCCAGCTTTTCCCCTAGCCGTCCGCTTAACAACATCATATCACGCAAAATTGTGGGCAATCTGCAATCATTGCATGATCGCTTGCGGTATAGGGCAAAAGTCAGCAGACAACTCGGGGGTTGTAGTAATGTGAGCAGCTCTGGTATACCGCCTCCACCCTTCCCCTCTACGTATCTCGGGTCACAAGAGCCTGATCATGAGGTAGATTCCAAGTTCCGAATTTTTTCGGACTCGCTGTTCGCCATTCTGCGTTCTAATATCGCAAAACCGACTACAAGGAATCTGACCCTGGCTCAAAGAAGGGGTTTAAGGGAGCTAAAACAACTTTCAGATGCTGGAGCTATCAAGATCAGTGTGAGCGACAAAGGAGGAGAATTTGTAGTTTTGTCGCAGGATATGGAAAGAACGATCACTCGTTCACACTTACAGGACAGGTCCGTTTACCAACCTGCAACATCAGAGGAATTCACCAAACAGTACCGCCGCCTGTATAGGAAGTGGACAGAAGTGGCACGAGCTGCCAGCCTTCCTAAAAACATCATAATGCGGCTAAAAAGTGAACTTCCTATCTGTCCGGTCCTGTATGTGCTCATAAAAACCCATAAAATTCCCCCGGGAGCTGCAACCTTGGATGACCCGTCTTATTTCAAGGTTAGACCTATTGTTAGTAATGTCGGTGGCCCAACGGATAGAATCTCTTGGTTTCTAAATGCTTTCCAACACCAACGCGCTGCTAATGAAACTTCGTGATGCTAGGTTAGAAGGAGAAAGCGTGATGGAGTCCTTTGACGTCACCTCGTTATACACTAATGTGTCGAATGACTGTGCTATGCAAGCAATAAGTGAAATTCTCAGCGAACATGAAAACTCTGTTAATCTATATGGCCTTTCAATACCCCAGGTCATGACACTCCTCGGCGAGTGCCTTTCGTGCAACGTATTTAAATGGTCGGGCGAGTATTACCAGCAGATTAGAGGACTAGCGATGGGGCAAAGGCTTGCTCCAGTACTCGCAGTGTCATTCATGTCGAAAATTGAACAACCTGTCTTAGAGCGTAGACCCATCTTATACTGTCGGTATATAGACGATTGNGGGTTTTGACCTACGCTGTCGATCCCCCGCGGGGTCCTCTCGGCGGAGCGGGGTCGGGGGCTTATACAGTAATCGATAGGAGTTGATTGGGAAGGGGTCAGCGGCGCGCTCAGCCTTGTGTGGCTTTTTGAGGGAGTTTGATCTACGTGATCAGCCTCTTGGAGGCCCCTGAAGCAAGTTGACCCGGGGCTCACCCCTATTTAAACCGCAGCCACACCAGCTTAGGGTGATCGGTGGACCCCCAAAGGTCGACTGTTCCAAAGGTTAGTTACCAACTTCCGACTTCCTAGTAGCCCACGCCCTTTGAACTTTCTTTGTAGATTGAAATAGTGCTTGATAGGATGGTTTTTCAAATGCCTTTTGTCTTTCCAGGCTCCGAGGAAGGTGAAAGCACCGAAACGTCAGCCTAATAAAGCTTGTTAATATCTCGGTTTTACAGCTTAAAAATTAACTTCAAGACCCTAGAAGTGTTTCATGAATTGAGATAAGCTTAAATTGAACATCAGATCTGTGCCTGAAAAAAAACTTAATCAATAGTTTTCGCGTTGGTCAATTCCGTATGAAGGATGCGCCCCCGCATTCCAAATTGTAGGGGCGTGAAGAATGGCCTACACATGACTGGCGGTGGCCAGCAGATGTACAGGTCGGTACTTTTATACTCCCAGATTAGTCTGGTACTAATGGGCCGATTCCGGAGTGATGGAAGGCTTGGATCGTAATCGCCTAATCGTAAGCGGATATCGATTCGTGATTCGAACTCATGTAAAGTGCGCCACTTGCCACTACATCACCTCTGCCTCCATCTTTCATTCTGAAAATGAGGCAAGCTCTCACAGATGGTTTCACTCAATTCAAGACCGTGAGTGGGACTAACAAGAATATTAGGCGCTCCCTTCTATCTCCTCTAGCAGCCAGAAATGAACGGAAAGAGAAAAATGCTCTCGCAAAATTCAACTTGTAGAGGTTATCGCTGGTCTTGGTCACGACCATGATCAGTCAGGCACTTGCTCTCGCCCTGGGGTGCAATATGGAGCCAACATGGAGGTGGCAGCATAAAATGCAAAGAATGCAGAATCTCAATGATCCGAACCATCAACCCAGCCTAGCCGTCCCAGCTCGAAGTCTACATAGCTATCCACCACACCATCCGTCGCTGACAGCAGTTCAGCCTGTGGACACCTCATATGAAACTTCCCCGCACGTTCAACATGTTTCAACATGTAGCTCCCTTTTTTTGGCTACCGTTCAGGCTGTTTTCAATGCGCAGTCCACTGGCGCCTTCCACAATCATTTTCGCTGCTTTTTTGTCATTCAAAAGGTCATTTAACGGAAATGGAGCATAGCTCTTTACTCGGTCCTCATGCCCCTACACCATGCAAAAAACCATGTTCAAAAAGCGTCCCACGCCTTGAAAGACCTTCCTCGTAAGTAAACGAGTCAGGCTGAGATATTCCTTTTGAGTGGAACCCTGCGCACCGTACATTCACGAACACAAAAACTCGTTACACTCCATGTTCTGTTAGATACAGGTGCCAATCGTAGTTTCATTGATGCCAAGTTGGCCAATGAGCTCCATTTGAAGAGTCATGGTTAGTTACCTTGGAGCTTAGGAGTCTCGGTGCAGCAACCGTAGGACTCTCGGTGCAGCAACCGCAAAGGAGGTTCAATGCATCGATACACGATTGAAGATATGGGACTCTGAAGGAGAGCAGCATAAACTGCGTCTCTTCACCCAGAGTAAGCTGACAAGAAAATATACTGAAGGGAAACTTCAGAAAGATGATCTGTTGTTTATACACGAAAAGCACATAAAACTAAGTATTCCAGACAAAGGTACAAACGATATCATATTATAACCAAAACACTACATTCCTCATCAGTCTGTCATCACTCCGCAAAAAGATACCACTAAATTCAGACTCGTTTTTGATGCATCTAAGCATTACAAGAGCTGCCCATCACTTAATGACGTAGTACATCAAGAGACTACCATATTCGCTGAACTCTATGGCATGCTTCTACGCTTTCGCACTGGGAAATTTGTCATTTTGTCGGATGTGGAAAAGGCCTTCCTTCAAGTGCATCTGCATGAAGAAGGCAGAGACTTCACTCGATGCCTACGGCTCAAGAATGTAATGAGGCCGTTGACAGAGGACAATCTAGTCGTTTATAGATTCAGGAGAGTCACTTCTGGTGTCAACGCCTCACCATTTCTTTTGAGTGCAATAATCCACTTTCATTTGGACAACCAAGTATCAACCAAGATATAGCATCCGCAACAAAAATAGCATACAACCTCTATGTGGATAATCTAATCGTTAGCGCAAGTACAGCAACGGAAGGAATACACAAATACGAATGTTTGAAGTCGATCTTCAACGACCTCAAAATGATCTTAGAGCATTTCTAAGCAACAACCTCAACATCATGAGAGCTTTATCAGCTCCTGATCAATCTTCAAACAGAACACCCAAATTACTTGGTATACCTTGGAACTCGATCACAGACAAATTTTCTTTGTGCGCGAACGTACAACGTGAAGAAATCACCAGCAAACGCACGATGCACAACAAATTGCATCTGTTAGGATGGTCTATCCCACTCTTAGTCAAAGCAAAGCACTTTCAACAAACTCTCTAGAAACATCACTACGATTGGGACGAACCTCTAAGCGAAAAGCACAAACAACAGGGAGAAAGTATTGTCCAAGATATAACCAGAATTCCGTAAGGAGTTGCCAAGGAGAGTTACACAGGACGACATAAGGTCGTATACACTGATCACATATTCCGATGCCAGCGCGACTACCATGACAGCATGCACCTATCTGACTACGGAGAAAACATTATGGCAAAATTGAAGGTATCAAACATAAACATCCAACCCAATACCCAATATGGAATTAAACACCATAGCAATCAGTGTACGCCTAACATTCAACATGTTTCTCAGCCTCCTTGAACATTTCAAAAATAATGTTCTTAACGGATTCGGATATAGCATTGAAATGGCTTCAAAGCAAACCCAATCGAGAGAAAACAGTACCATACGTCAAAAATCGGATAAAAGAAGTCCGATGAATTACGCAATCCTATCTTGAAGAGGGAGTTGAAGTAAAGTTCGGCTACATTGACACAAAGTGAAACCCAGCGAAATTGGAACGAGCGAACGTCTACTCAAGAATTTTCCTCACATACTTACAAGGGAAGGATAATTGGTCGCAGTGGCCATTCAAGATGAGATGTATACCCC